>CAUYLG010037802.1:0-29147 GCA_963573385.1 Cacajao melanocephalus
TTATTGTCTCACAGTCCGAGAGGCTGAAGTCTCAGATCAAGGTGTCAGCAACTTTACCTGGCCCCTCAGGTCCTCAGTCCTTATCTACCTGTCCCAGGTAACAGCTGCAGCTGCGTAAAAATTCCTGAGTGTGCGCCACTGAACTCCTGGGCAACAGAGCAAGACCTGTCTCTAAAGGAAAAAGAAATCCCACTTCCTTAACAAGATGAGGAACCAAAATTAATGATGAAGTACCAACCCATTCTTTCTCAGAGTGAGGTCCATGGCCTGCTGACATCTGGAGGCTTGGCAGATAGTTAAAAATAAAGATCTGCTGAAACATGAGCTCTCCGCATTTACCTGCTGGAAACACTACAAAAACCCTCCTTGGCTGATCTCCATCTGTCTTTCAGCATTGTTTCTATCATCTAACTTGCCCCAAAGAGTCTCTACTCCTACAAAAGTGAACTGATTTAGTCATCTTTCAGTTAGTTTATAAAAAAAAAATTCTAAAAGAAAAAAAAAACTTATGTCTGATTGAAACCTCCTCATCCTATATCAGTTCAAATTGGATCCCCTTTGTGATCCCAGACCTGCCAACCCAACTTTAGCCTAACTTAAATGCTAGGGTGTTAATATAGTCTTCATTTTTATAATGTAACAGAAAATGTTGTTATATGTGTACATGTCTCCCTTTTTGACCAGATTATGAATTGCTTTTGGTCAGGAAAAGAGATGGATGGTTTTTATGTTTGTTTTTGCATCCCTTGGCCATAAGTAAACTACGTAGTATATTTAATAATGTAGTCAATCCTTTAAAGATAGTAAGATTTTTCAAAATGAGTTTTTTAATAGTTTACTGATTATGTATAAGGACATTTAATAACACAAAAAGAGAATAAAGAAGTCTGCTTTAATACAGGATTTTCTTCCTGAATGTGGTCTAAAAAGACTATATGAATATGGGGGGAAATGCAAGGTAGTCATTTTATCAGTTTTAAACATCTGCTATTAAAATTGACTTAATTCTGTTCAATCATTCATTTAGCATTGTTAAACAAAAATATACATACTTTAATGTCTAACCACTTTATGCATTTTATCACTAATATTTTATAGTATGTAAATAATTTTTGAAGTAAGACAACTTATTAAACTTAATTCAGTGAGTAATAGTAAGCATAGTTGACATTAAGTATTTAAATAATTAATAATACATTTTGTGTTAGTTGAGGAATTCATGAAATTTTTTTTTTGTTTAATTCCAGTTGTGTTGCTTGATACAACAACTGTGCTGGGAGAGCTAGGATGGAAAACATATCCATTAAATGGGGTAAGTTTAAATATCTTTGAAAAATCGCCATCTTTGTTAGGTTTTTAAGATCTCATAATAATTGATTGAAATTTTGGGGTTTACTTGTCACGAATTTTGGCATATAACTTAAATCCCAAAGTAAAGATTAAAAATACAATTAGAACTGGTAAACAGTGGAAGTGATACATAAAGATCCTTCCTTTCTCCTAAATTAGTAATTATTCTTTAATACTATGTTTATTATACATAGTAGCATTAGAATCTCCCATATAAGTATTTTCCTTTAATATAAATTTCATTGTATACATTTATATATATGTTAAATTTAATACCCTCAATGAGTGTGCGTAAATAAACTTTGGACTACCATAGTATAAGTGGATTGTGCAAGTGTTAAAATTTTGATTTTTATTACAAAATACAAATCTACTAAAGTGTTATGCATTTTTGAACTTGGTAGGAAGATACAAGGTGATTGTTTAGTTAACTGGAAGTAGTTGTATTTAAAGGCTTATAAGGATGTGTAATTTGCAAAGTATAATTTGTAGTGGACCAAGATTTTAGCTATGGTTGTACTTGACTTTTTATATATTTTTATATATTTTGCATCACAGTATATTTCTACTTCTTGTTTTCATATTAACCTAAAATAAAAGGGTGGTTTTGAAGCATTTTGCTTTGGTTTTTGTCTAGTTAAACAAAATATTCAATAATAAAGGCAGTCACATGTTTTCAAATACACTTGGGTTAGCTTTCTTTTTTTTCCTTAGAAATAGTAGTTTTCTCATTAATCGCATTCTTGACATTTTTACATTGCTTCTTCTAGTTTATCATCACATTTAAATCTCAAAGGAGAAATTGATCCAAATATGTTTTATTTTCTTAAAATCTTTCACATATTGCTGTTTGAATTTGATGTTTTAAATCAACAATTTACAAATAAGCGTGTATTTTCAGCTAAAGTATCCTATGAAGAGTTAAATCATCCTCTCTTGCTTTAACAGCCTATTTACTTCTTTAGATTTGTAAGTTTTATATGCTGTGAGTTCATTTTTCTGAAATTTTCGTTCATTCTGCTAGAGCTCTCATCAAACTCTTCCTGAGGTATGTATCTGAAACTAGGATTATTCTTTTATCTTCATTGTCTTATTTCCATTAAAATGAATAAACATTAGTATTGTTGAGTATCTTAAGTAGGTCATGTTGATCACTTTTAAGAAATAAATGAAACGTTTCTAAAATACCTTTTGTGTGTGTGTGTGTGTGTGTGTGTGTGTGTGTGTCTAAATAGTAGATGTTTAAAATCTTATAAACAGTAGAATGGATAGATGATATAAATAAGTTTTAAAGAAAATATGCAATTAATTTTTTTCCTTTTTTAATGAAGAGGATAGATTACTGGTACTAATGGAGCTTTACTTAATGCTATTTACAGGTTAAAATAAGGAACTAATCGATAAGGATGAAGAACTTTTTAAAGAGGCTACTAAAAATGCCAAGAATGAAAATAATTGAGGTATTGGGTTATAGTATTTAAAATCCACCAGAATCAATAATCAGTTTATAACATGTAAACTAGCATTTATATTCATACATTAAAATTATATCTATTTGAAATCATATAAATTTTTCAGGTATTCAGGTTCACTGAGGCGTGCTAATTTGATTGACCATTTTGATAATTACATTTTTACATAGAAACTAATTCAGTTGATTTTACAAATACATCATGAGTGGAAAAGATAGGTAAACAATATAATTGGCAATATGTGCTATAAAGTGTATCCGGTATTTTTATAACTAATGCATTTCCTAGGAATAACTTTTTAATTGAAAAAAATTTTTCTATAAAGAAGATTTTTTTTTGAAGTGCTACATAAAATACAGGAAATTTATTCATTGATTCCATAGTTTTTTTTTTTTTTTTTTAACTTAAAATAGTCATTCCTCTATTCTGTGCTGATATAGTTACAGAATTAGGCATTCAGAGTGTGCCTGTGAACACACCAATAAATAGTCATTTCAGTGGGAAATTGAACATCCCTGGTTAGTAATGATGGAAAAAGGATGAATAGTCTGAACAAATAATGTTTTAGGCTTACAGAAATGAAAAGAGAATTGTTAATTTTCTAAAACACTTGTTTATCAATTCATTTGTGTCAACATTTCAAGAATATTTTCTTTTAAGCATTGTCCTGAATTCAATTTAACAAACTTCTGTTTTATGCTTCTCTATGCCAAATACCCTGTTACTATGCTTAAGACAGACTTTTCTGCCCTCAAGGACTATTGAAGCACAGTGATAATTATACAGAATCACTAGGCCAAAGAATGTGTCTTCAGGTTGTTCTGAGTAAGTTTTGTGAAAAAATAATAAAAGGAGATATTAATTCTGGTCAGGTAAAATTGTGAATAAGAAGTTGCATGTCAGCTCTGAAAAAACCTGTGAAGGAATCACATACAGGCTTGAAGAAAAGGTAGAAGGCAACTTCTAGGTGAAGGGAGTGTCTTGTACAAAGGCACAGAATTATTTCATGTATGCATCAAGTTTTAGGAATGTTGAAAATCATTTGGCATGTAGGAATGCAGTGGAAATAATCATTTGGCTGGAGTGGAGGTATACAATGAGAAACAGGACCTGTAATCATAGGCTAAACCACATTTTACAAGACTTAGGATTTCACTAAGTTGAGGTAGACAATTCATATCTCAGCAGCAGTAAGTTAACTTTTAAAACTTTGCGTTTAATGTGGACTTGGTGGATGAGATCTTTGTTACATAGTAGTATTGGACTTAGATATAGCCAGTATAGTATACAAAATCAAATATACTTCTCAACAATGGAGTACCGTTAATTAAACATTAAGACAAAATTGAATGTTAAGAGAACAAAAGGGCTGTTGGATATTATATCGCATTTTATTTTAATGACAATTAGAAATTAGAAAACTTTGTGTTTCTCTAATGCTGAATATTGGCTTTGAATGTCTTGTAGATAATTTTTGTGTGCTCTGACTTAGATGATCACTAGGGCTTGAGCAATGTGATATAGTACAAGAGATGTGATCTTATCTGTTGGACATAGTGAATTGGTATTAGGAAACTTACCCTGAAATACTTCATGTATTAGTCATGGTTCTTTAGAGAAAGAGAACCAATAGGAGATATATCTGTATCTATTTTGTATATCTATATCTATTTTTCTACCTAATGAGAGAGATATTGAGATTTATTTTGGGAATTGGCTCACATGATTATGGAAGACTTGAAGTCCCATGATCTACAAACTGAAGAACAAGGAAAGTTGGTGGTATAATTTATTCCTAGTCCAAAGGCCTGGGGAGTGGGTACTGATGTCAGTTCTCAAGTCTGAGGGCCCAAGAACCAAGAGCTCTGATCTCCAAAGGCAGGAGAAGACAGATGTTTCAGCTTAAGAAGAGGGAGCAAATTTGTCTTTTCTACATCTTCTCATTCTAGCTCCACTTCAGTGGATTGGATGAGGCTAAGTTACGTTAGTGAGGGAGGGCAGATATTCTTTAATTAGTCTATTGATCAAATACTAAGATCTTGCAGAAACATTGTCACACACACACCTGGAAATAATGTTTTAGCAATTACCTTTAGCCTAGTCATGTTGACACATAAAATTAACCTTCACAGTTAGGAAAATAAGAAGACATGTCATTCATGTGTAAATAAAAGCTGTAAGTAAACCTAACAACTAATGATTTTTATAATAGAAGAAGCATAGATTACAATTAACCTCTGTAGAAGTATACTTTATTCCATTAATCAGAGCCCATCATTTCTCAATATAATTTTTCCAAAAATGAAAATCAAAGATTGAATGTACTATGATAGAGAATAGAGTATCCACTAATAAATAATTTGTTTTATAATGTAATTTACATCTTTCATATAGTAAGAAATAATTCATCATAGTACAAGATTTCAGCATTACATTTTGATTCATCCTACAATACATTGAAATTATCCGAAACTACCATGTACATATTCAAATTCCAAAAATGTAAATTTTGATGATAATTTCTGTTGGTGAATATAGATTGTTTTAGTTATTGTTTTCAAGCTGATATTTAATTTTTCTTCTTAGAAACTTCACAACATATATGGCAATGTTCTAAACATCCATTATGTTAATTTCAATTATATTGTTCTGTATTTCAAAGAAATGCATTAGGTTTTTTTAATTAATTCTATAAATGTGCATTTCTTTAATATCCATGTTTATAAGACATTTTATAGCTGTGAGGTGTTACCATCCACATAAGGGAAAGGGCTTGATAATAGTACTCATATCGTTAGATTATTAGAAGGATGAAATTTTGTAATATATGTAAAGAAGTTAAAACAATGGTTCATAAAAAAATGACATAAATATTATTGTTATTGTTAGGAGTGCAGCAAGAGCCTTAAATATCTTAAAGAAAAGAAAAATACAGACTTCTATATAGACTGTTTCTTTGCTTTTTCCAGAATCACATTTTATCATGGATGAAATATTTTTTCTGACCACAAGCAATTATATTTTTGTGCCTTTATTTAATAAGATGAAACTATAGAATGAGTCATTTTTTCATTTAAATATAAACAATATATACATCTACATTTATTTAATCTTTCACCACACATTGTGAAAAAAAAAATGCTGTTCTACGTACTGGAGGTGGTGGTGGACATAGTCATTACAAAAATATGTGAACCCTCTTAGGATCTAATAGTAGTTATGATCTTAACTGTGAATAGTATATTGCTTGCTATATAATCAAAACATATGTTATATTTAATTAAGTTAGCTTCATAACCAAGAGTTGCCAAAGCGAGTTTGGACGGTAATAATAGAAATACTCATTGACTCTAGATGTGAGATTCCAGCGTGATAATGGCCCTTAAAAGATGCTGAAGTGAATTAACCAGGAGGTAGAATTTGAAGGCCAGCATGTTCCATATAATATGTTCCTTGAAAGCATTTCTCTAAAAAAGAAAAGTAAACTTGAATACTCTTGTGGAAGAGGTAGATACCTGAGACATAGTTCTTACATTATTTCTTTTGGTTTGATAACTCGAATATTTTAAAAGAGCAGCGTGTCAATGAACAGTCTCCTACACAAAATCTCATGTGATAGCTGAGCCTATTTGAAGATGGTCGTGTGAAGTATCCAGACTTTCTCTTACATTCGTTTGCAGTTGGAGGAACGCAATCTCCAAACCAGCCTTTGTTTCTTGCGACCATCCCTTTCAGGGCCTTGTCCCTATTGAAGCGTATGTCAGCACCAGTGAGCTTGTGATTGCCTGGAGATCTCCTTGAGGCTCCTGGAACAAGCAGAAAGGCATTGTAGGATAGAAGCCTCCTGTGTTTACGGGGGTAGCTTCCAAAGTTGCTGTCTACTCTGCTCTTCCTTTCTTTATGTAGAGTTAAGTTTCTGACCTATTTTGTTTATCTTCTCTCCAAAGAATGTCTTTTAACATTTCTTGTTCTTGCAAGGTGGGTCTGCTGGCAACACATTCTCTGAATTTTGTTTGAGAAAGTCTTTGCATCGTCTTCACTTGTGAGAGAAAATTTTACGAGGTACAGAATTACAGGTTGGTGGGCTTTAACAAATCTCTAAATGCTTTACATTTTTCACTCTACTCTTATTGCTTGCGTGGTTTCTGAGAAGGAAGTGTATGTAATTCTTATCCTTGCTCCTCCATACTTAAGGTATTTTAGTCTTCTGGCTTCTTTCAAGGTTATTTCTTTATATTTGGTTTCTATTTCTTTTTCTGATGTGAGAATATTTTTTGAAATTTGAATAAAGTATATGTCGATATAGTTTTTCTGGCATTAATCTTGATTAGTGTTCTTTGAGCTTCCAGAATCTGTGGTTTGGAGTCTGGCAATAATTTGGAGGAAATTCTTTGTCGTTATTGCTTTAACTATTACTCTCTTCCTTTCTCTTTTACTTTTCCATCTGGTGTTCTCATTACACATAAACTGTTAGGTTTCTGCTTCCTTAAATTATGATTCTCAGGCCGAGGCAGGCAGATCACCTGAGGTCAAGAGGTCGAGACCAGCCTGGCCAACATGGTTCTGAAACCCCATCTTTACTCAAAATACAAAAATTAGCTGGGCATGGTGGCAGGCACCTGTAATCCCAGCTACCCAGGAGTCTGAGGCAAGAGAATTGCTTGAATCCGAAAGGTGGAGGTTGCAGTGAGCTGAGATTGTGCCCCTGCACTCCAGCCTGCAAAACAGAGCAAGACTCCATCACACACACACACACACACACACACACACACACACACACATTATCTGTATCCATCCATCCATGTCCCATGTCTTCAGTTCTGGGGCAGTGCTTTACCTGCTGATCTAAGTGGAGTTGTTGATTTTTCAGTTTGTTCAGCTTTTTACTTGTTGTAATGGAAAGACTACTTCTAAACTACTTATATGCTGTACCAGGCAAAATAATACATTTTCAACTGTTACAAACTTTACGTAATAGGCTACAACATTTGCTTAAGCAGTTTTACAAACTATGATTCTACTTAATTTTACTTAGCCTTCTATTTTCTTACAATGAACAGTCCTGAAATTTTCACTTTCTCTTCATATCAATCACTATCAGTAGCAGTTGGCTTCATTTTCAAGTTCATTCAATCTAAACAATAAATCAAGATTTTATGCCTTTAATTCTATATGTCTTGACTTCATAGGAATAACCGTGTAAATTTCTGCCTCATAATATTCAGATTATTAATGTGTCATGAGTCTATAAAAGAAGTGCAATTCAGCATTTCAGCATTTTACATACTTTTTGTGATCTCAGTAATATTTATGTGAAGTAAACATTTTTATTACCACATTATATATGAAAAAGCTGGGCCTGAGAAAAATTTCAAAACCTACCCAAGGTTGTGATGATCAAACGTGGTAGTATTAAAACCGGGGTCATGTCATTCCCAAAGCCAAGACTAGCCATTACAGTGTACCTATAATCATGAATTGATTTTCAACACTGTGATGACCGCAATGTAGGGTGTAAAAAGAACCCTCTAAGGCTGATCAACTGCAGACTTAATCTAGTTACAGTGATGTTAGAAAGATTTTGTTTAAAAGGATACATAGTTATTGAAAAGCACTGTAAACATGAATTTATCTTTGAGACTTAATTATTAATTAAACTAAGGGTGTTTAATTATTCACAGATGTTTAGTTACAACCCTAAGAATATTTGGTGCATGTTTTAGATTGTTTTTATATTTTATTGTCTTAGAAAGGAACTAAAGAAATATTCCTTTAATGTGTCTCTTTTGGAGAGATTGTTTTCATTTATTTGCGCCTCAATAATTATGTCTTTTACATGTCTGTTATTGACTGTAGGCTAATTAAGTGTAAAATATGGACTAGTCTAGTCCAAAAAAACTTATAGAAATAAGTACATTTGAAATGATAGAGTGCTTGTCATTCTCAAAATGTCTTCTAAAGTAAATTGTCCAGCCAAGGGACTTACTGAGGGATACCAGTTACAGTTAGTGACACAGTGCCCTACTTCCTCACCCATATGTTATTGAGACAAAAATGAACACATAATCTGAAGACAACTAGTTCATTGACTAACCACCTCCTGTCACCTTTTGTCGAGATTTCCATAAATGACTAAACCAATCAGACTCCTCTTTTAGGAATTTAGGATCTCTATGTTAAGGGTTCAGGAGAAATAGCAGCCAGAAACATCTGCCGCAAAGATACATTGAAAGATACATGCCGAAGGGTTAGAGTAGGGAAACTGTGATGAACTGAAGTCATGTGCAAGTCACAGTTATAGGAGAGCAGGAAAAAATCCGATGACTAAAGGGAGGTCATTCAGTAGTAGCAGGAGAACATAGAAGATGCAGAGAAAAAGCCGTAAGGAAAGGAAAGATTAGAGTAGTTGACACCTCTAGAAACAAACAGGTTTCTGCTGACTCTTCAGATTTAATTCTTAGTTTTTCTTAAATTTCTTTTATTTGGGCTGCCCGATTGTATAGATTGCACTAATAATAATAAAACAGTGAAACACGAGCACTATTTTGAGATGGAACTGAAAACATGAAAGACCACGGAAGGTAGAATTTCCTTGAGGAGAACTCAGGCACATGAATCATCCAGAGCTGTTGGCTTTCTTTTATCAGCTCATACATGGGTAAATAACCTCCCCTGCATCAGGTAGTGCAGAGAAATAGGTGAAGGAGTATGTGTAGTTTATATATTATATAGTCCATAAATTTTTAAATATTTAATACTTGATCAACTATTATTTGTGTCACTTCTTTTTCCACTATCTCAGAATATTCCTTCCTGTATAGCAACCTCTGCCAAAGAAAATGGATTGCTGCCTTATTTTTCACTAGTTGAAAGAACATGTTTTGGAGAATGATGAAATTAATTCTATGGTGAGGAAGAAAAGTAACCAAAAAGCAGGTAACAATGATTTAGTAAATCAGATGGGAAGTATTTACTGATGTTCATGAATATGTAATCACTCTTATATTCTCTGGGCAGCTGAAAAATAAGTATGTATGCAATTCATTTTTCAGTATCCCCACTGTTCTTTAATGTATAGCCATGATATCTTTCTGTAAAAATATGTAGATATAGAACACACACACACACACACACACACACACACATTTTTAAAAAGTATGGGCTTCATTAAGCCAAATCTTCATGAGTTACATTATACAGTCTTTTATTAATTATCTTTATTTTTTCTGTTGTTACTTACAAAGCATTAACTTCAGTCTTTACTTCCAAGAGAAGTTTCTGGTTATTTCTTTTAAAATAAATTCCTATATTGTAAAATATAAATTAAGATTCTGATTTTATCAGCAAATTCTGATTGTTTACTTAGAGTCATTAAAATATTTATAAACTATTTTATTAATAAATAAAATAATCTGTATCTAAATTCAGAGCAAGCATATACAAATACTAAATTATCTTAGGAAACCCTAAGATTTATTAATAAAATACTTAACCATATATAATATGTTAGACCATATTTTCAATTTTTTTTTGTAAATATCGGGGGGCCTTGTTATATTGTACATACTGGTGTCAAACTCCTGGGCTCAAGTGATCCTCCAGGCGCCCCCATGCCTGGCCTAGACATTTTTATAAATTTAATTATTTGCTATTTTAAGTGATAAATTTACTCTTATCTTCTACAGGCAACTACCAAATCCTATTGATTCAACCTCCAAAAGCTCTTTAAAATCAGCTTGTATCATCAGCTTCATCTGTCACTCAATTATCAGTTTGACTGTTCATCATTTCCTCTCTAAATTACCACAGTTGCAGCCTAGATTGTTTATGTGCTTTGGGTCTTTCTCTAGCCCCTTCCTTCAACCTTTCCAATCCACCTCTCGTCCTATTGCCAGAACTGATTTTCTAAACCGAAGATCTGTTTATGTTCATATCCCTGCTCTACTAAACTCCTCCTCTCCTTCCCTATCATTTAACTTGTGGCCAACAGCTGCCTCTTCTGATCTTCATCTTTAACATTCCCTGACCTTCAGCCACCTCCACCTTCCAGCTTTTTCGAAAAGCACCTTTTTAGTAATTTCTTCCATGCAATTTGCTTTCTCTTGTCTCTGGATATAGGACCATGCTGTTACCTATCTGGAATGTTCCCTTTTGTCTCTCTTCATTCCAAACCCCACTTTCTCTCTCTGGCTTTTTCCTATTGGTCTCTTAAGACAGAAATTTTCTGTCTTTTCTGGATGACTTACATTGCCAAAGGTTGAATTAGACAACTCCCTTTCTGGGATCACCTGAAACTCAGCGGATATCATAACATTTATCTCACAATATTTAAAGGTCTGTCTTTGGCCAGATTGTGAACTCTTGGAGTAATTGACTAGGTGTTGTATCTCTGGGTCAGGTAGATGGCATAGTAAGTGCTATATGAGGGATGCTCAAGAAAAGTTGGCCAGGTAGCTAAGTAGATATATGCGGAACAAATTATTTTAAATAAGATATTTGTTAAAAGCTGTATTTTGCAAGCCTAGTTGGAGCTGGAATAATTTGATACCAACTTTGAGCAGAATCAGTGTGGGAAAAAAACTAAATGGTTGTGAAAATTGAACTGTGTTCTTATTCATCATTGGTCTTAAGTACAGGTAGAAAGTTTATACATTTGCTCTCATTTTTGTATTTTAGACAGTCCATTTTCTCATTATCTATTCTCTCACTAAAATAGAAGTTTAAAGGTAGAATGGCAAGATATTTACCTACAAAATAAAAAAAACTACAAAATAGCCTGTCAGCCATTTAAGTAATATCTATCAAGACTTAATAATATAATTTCAAAGAATTAATGACCAGTTTAGAGCAGTTGATGATCTGAATCACATCTAGGAATTATTAACCCCAGATGGTTATTAATCCTGCACCTTGTTATTAAGATGAGAATAAAAAATAGAACAAATGGATTTTTAGTGATTGATTGATGGACTGCAAATTTTTGAGAATTTATACTAACCAGTGAAGCTTTCAAAAAGCATGGGTCAGTGTTAAATGTTAAATAGGCTTTTGTAATCTGTATTCCATGCAATTAGTATTTTGAATTAATGTACCATAGTTAGCAAAATAAATTCTTAAAATGATTTTATTTTAGCAAAGCAAAACCTATTGTGCTAATAATATAATCCTTAACTTAGTCGTCTTCTTCCTAATAATTTACAATGTGTACAAAAATATTTCAATGAGATTAAAGAAGTCTTTCAATTAAAAGCATGGAATTAGGATTTGTGTGTGTATATAGTATATATAATTTTTTCCTTTGAATGTTTATGCATCCTACAGGCCACATTTGGAAAGATAAAATGAAATTTGGATTGTTGACTTAGAGAGTTTGATTTAATAATGTTATTAATTAAGCACTGTATGCTCACCTTAAATGTGATGCTTTCTGATGCACATTAGAAGGGGTTTCTTTATGGTTACCAGTGAAAATGCTCTAAGAAATTCCCATATTCCTTATAAATATTATAATATTTATACTGTATGTATTTATACTAAATAAATATGTACAGCTAACATATTATAGTTATTTTTAATTCTTTCTATTGATAAACATTATACTAATTGTTTGAATGACCATAAGTCCTAGTGGGAACAGAATTAGCAAGGCACATTAAAAGACGTGAATGGAGACCTATATGCCTGGAAAGCAGAGAGAGAGAGAAAGAGAGAGCAAGAGTGAGAGAGAGGAAGAAAGGTATCAAGGAAAAACAGATAAAAGGCCCTTGTAAGTGACGCTAAGGCATGTCATTATCCTAATTGCAGTGTAAATTCATTGGAGAGTAGTAAGCAAACTAACATTTTGAAAATATTAATTCAATACAAATAGAATTGTTCAACCTGAGTACAAGGAACTTAATAGTCTGGCTTTAGACTATTAGGTTGAATATTCTAATGTAATATTGTAAATTTGACAGCAGACACTATTATGAGCTAATGTCATTAAATATTATCACATAGCCCCCAGCTATGATATGCCTATCTAGATATACAATTTATATCATTCCAACAGTGGTTTCTTTCTTACAAAATAGTATTTATATGATGGTTTTGAATAGCTCTTTAAGATTTGAAATCTCTAAGCCTCCAATTATAATCCTTTACCGGAGAGCAGGAATGAAATTTGAATGGTGAAAAACATATAAAGTGAATATTCACAAATATTGTTTACATTTTTACTAGTTTATCCTTGATATTTAACATTAATTGGTAGCACTAAGTTTGCCACAGTAAATATCACTTAAGTGAAAACTTTATAAATTGATTAATTATTTTGAGTATTAGCGTTATTAAAGAAAAATATGTTTCAAAAGTATATAGAATACTTAATATGGTGTTCACATTCTGCCTAATTTAATTTACATGTTATCTGTTACCAGGTTTAAGACTTTGTAGGATTATGTTTTCATTATTTCACTGAAAATCTGAAAAGCAGATAATACACTTCAGAGGGAAACTATGAATGTTATGTATTTCTTTATTTCATTAAAGGCCATCTCCAGCATTTGCCTGTTTATAAATGTAATTTGGATAAAAATTATGAACATAATGCTGGATACAAGGTCAATATATAAGTTTAATGTTATTTCTGTATATTATAAATGAAAAATAAAAATGTAAAATGTATCATTTTCAACAATATCAAAAAATAGAGATGATTACTGCACAAATTCACTCAAGTCTAGAGAATTTAATCTCATAGAATTAGTGAGTATAATCACAGTTACTGGGGGATAAGAAAGGTAGAGGGCAGGTGATTGGTCCATGGGAACAAAGTTACAGTTAGGAGGAAAAAGTTCTGGTGTCCTACTACACAGTGGAGTGACTACGGTCACAATAATATTGTATATTTCAGAACAACTAGAATTGCTTTGGACAGTATGGTTATTTTCATGATATTAATGCTTCCCATCCATGAGCATGGAATGTTTTTCCATTTGTTTATGTCATCTTTGATTTCCTTCATCAGCATTTTGTAGTTCTCCTTGTAGAGATCTTTCACCTCCTTTGTTAAGTACATTCCTAGGTATTTTATTTTTGTAGCTATTATAAAAGGGATTGAGTTCCTGATTTGATTCTCAGCTTGGTTGTTGTTGGTGCATAGTACAATTTGTGTACTCTATTTTGTAACCTGAGACTTTACTAAATTCATTTATCAAATACAATATTGTTTTAGAGGAGTCTTTAGGGTTTTCTAGAATTAAGATGATATCATCAGAAGTGGGGAGGATGGGTGGGGGCAGTGAACTTGTTTCTCTAGTTCCTAGAGGTGTGACCTTAGAGTGTCAGTTTGTGTTCTTTCAGCCTTTTTGATGTAGGTATTTAGGGCTAAGAACTTTCCTCCTAGCACCACCTTTGCTGTATCCGAGAGAGGTTTTGATAGGTTGTGTCACTATTGTTGTTCAGTTTGAAGAATTTTTAAATTTCCGTCTTGATTTCTTTTTTGACCCAATGATCAATCACTCGCAGGTTATTTAATTTCCATGTATTTGCATGGTTTTGAAGGTTCTTCGAGTTGATTTCCAATTTTATTCCTCTGTGGTTTAAAAGAGTGCTTGATGTAATTTCAGTTGTCTTCAATTTATTGAGGCTTGTTTTATGGCCTATCAAATTGTCTATCTTGGAGAAAGTTCCACATGCTGTTGAATGGAATGTGTATTCTGTGGTTGTTGGATGAAATGTTCTGTATGTATCTGTTAAGTCCATTTGTTCCAAGGTTTAGTTGAAATACACTGTTTCTTTGTTGACTTTCTGTCTTGATGACCTGTCCAGTGCTGTCAGTAGAGTATTGAAGTCCCTCGCTATTATTGTGTTGCTGTCTCATTTCTTAGATCTATTAGTAATTATTTTATAAATTTTGGAGCTCTAGTGTTAGGTGCATATTTGCTTAGGATTGTGATATTTTCCTGTTAGACAAGGCATTTTACCATTATATAGTGTTCCTGTTTGTCTCTTTTAACTGCTGTTCCTTTAAAGTTTGTTTTGTCGGATATGAGAATAGCTACCCCTGCTGGCTTCTGGTGTCCATTTGCATGAAATACCTTTTTCTCCCCTTTATACTTTAAGTTTGTGTGAGTCTGTATGTGCTAGGTGAGTCTCCTGAAGGCATCAGATCATTGGTTGGTGAGTTCGTATTCATTCTGTATCTTATATATGGAGCATTTAGGCCATTCAGTGTTAATATTGAAATGAGAGGAACCGTTGCATTCAGTGTGTTCTTTGTTGCCTGTGTACTTTGTTTTTGTTTGTTTGATTTTTGTTTTTGTTTTTTATTTTTAACTTGTATTTTTGTTTTATAGGTCCTGTGTGATTTATGCTTTAAAGAAGTTCTGTTTTGATGTATTGTCAGGATTTGTTTCAAGATTTAGAGCTCCTTTTACCGGTTCCTGTAGTGGTGGCTTGGTATTGGCAAATTCTTTCAGGATTTGTTTTTTGGAAAAAGATTGTATCTTTCCTTCATATACGATGCTTAATTTTTATGGATACAAAATTCTTGGCTGATAATTGTTATGTTTGAGGAGGTTGAAGATAGGGTCCCAATCCCTTCTAGATTGTAGCGTTTCTGCTGAGAAATCTCTTATTAATCTGATTGGTTTTTCTTTATAAGTTATATCCAGTGATTCTGTCTCACAGCTCTTAAGATTCTTTCCTTCACCTTAACTTTGGATAACCTGATGACAGTGTGCCTAGGTGAAGATATTTTTGCAATGAATTTCCTGAGTGTTCTTTGTGCTACTTGTATTTGGGTGTCTAGGTCTCTAGCAAGGCTGGGGAAGTTTTCATCAATTATTCCCCTAAATATATTTTCCAACCTTTTAGAATTCTCTTCTTCCCCAGGAACATCGATTATTCTTAGGTTTGGCCATTTAACATAATCCCAGACTTCTTGGATGCTTTATTCATATTTTCTGATTCTTTTTTCTTTGTCTTTGCTGAATTGGGTTAGTTTGATGATCTTGGTCTATGAGCTTTGAATTTCTTTCTTCTATTTGTTCAGTTCTATTGCTGACACTTTCCAGAGCGTTTTGCATTTGTAAAAGTGTGTCCAAAGGTTCCTGAATTTTTTTTTCTGCTGCCTTCTAGATAATTTATTTCACAACACTTTTCTGCACAGTTATAAATAACTTAGGCACTGTAATAGCACTTTCAGTTATGTGTGAAAACATATATGAATTTAAAAAATAAAAAGAACGTTCTTTAGTATAGTCAATTCTAGGATCATTAACAGTAATTCTCTAATACCATCTAATAAACTCAAATTTCCTCAATTGTCCCCAAAGTATCTTTTATATCTGTTATTTTTCAAACCAAGGTTCATCAAGGCCATGCATTCCATTCTGTGTTTCTAGTCACTTTTAATCTGTAAAAGACTCCACCCTCTTTTTTTCCCTCTCACATCATAGTTTTTGAGTGACTAAGCCAGCTATTTTGTAGAATATCCCACATTCTAGGTGTTTCTTGTTTGATTGGGTCATAGCATTTTACTTAGCATTTTCCTTTGTCTCTTAGGCTTGGTCCAATTTAGGTTAAACGTTCTTCAGAAGTGATGCTGTAGACTCATATTGCATCACATTAGGGGTATGTAATGTTAGAATGCTCTACTGTTAATGCTGCTGATTTTTAATTTGTTTAATTTCAGAGTTTCCATAAGAAAAAAGTTTGCATTTTGGATAGTAGAGAGCTATTTTGTACTAAAATTAAGGTGATTTGCAGTGCGCAAAATAGTTACAGGCAACAGTATGCAGGAATAGTGTAAAATGATGACACATGATTCATTCTACCATTGAGGGGAGAGACACAGCTGAATGTTAAAGAGACTTAAGAAATAGTTAAGGAGAGAGATTACCTCTAAGCTATCTATTTCCTTGAATATTCCTCCCTTAACTTCTTGTATCATGTTTTTTATTTCCTTGCTTTGGGCTTAGCCTTTCTCTGGTCCCTCCCTGATTAGCTTAATGAGTAACCTCCTGGATTATTTTTTAGGTAAAGCAGGGATTTCTTCTCGGTTTGGATCCCTTGCTGGTGAACTAGTGTGATTTTGGGGAGTGTTGAAGAGCCTTGCTTTTTCATATTACCAGGGTTGGTTTTCTGGTTTCTTCTCATTTGGTTAAGCTCCGTCAGAGGGAGGGTCTAAGGCTGAAGGCTGTTGTTCAGATTCTTTTGTCCCACAGGGTGTTCCCTGGATATAATACTCTTCCCCCTTTTCCTTTGGATCTGGCGTCCTGTGACCCAAACTGCAGTGATTGTTGTCTTTCTTCTGGGTCTAGCCACCCAGTGAGTCTACCTGGTTCCATGCTGCTAGTGGGGTTGTCTGCACAGAGTCCTGTGATGTGAACCGTCAATGGGTCTCTCAGCCGTGGATACCAGTGTTCTGGTGGAGGTAGCCAGAGTGCAGTGGACACCGTGAGGTTCTTAGCTTTGGTGATTTAATGCTCTATTTTTGTGCTGGTTGGCCTCCTGCCAGGAGGAGGCGCGTTCCAGAGAGCACCAGCTGTGGTGGTATGGGGAGGAATTTGTGGTGGGCAGTGCCCTAGAACTCCCAAGATTATATGCCCTTTGTCTTTGGCTACCAGGGTGGGTAGCGAAGTACCACCAGGCGGGGTCAGGGCTAGGTGTATTGACCTCAGACTCTCCTTGGGCAGGTCTTGCTATGGCAGCTATGGGGGTTGGGGGTAAGATCCCCAGGTCCCTGGAGTTGTGTACCTAGGAGGATTATGGCTGCCTCTGCTGAGTCATGCAGGTTGTCAGGGAAGTGGGGGAAAGCTAGCCATCAGAAGTCTCATCCAGCTCCCATGCAAACCGAAGGGGCCCGGTCTCACTGCCAACTGTGCCACAACAAGAGTTCCCAGTCTGTTTCTAGGCGAAGAGTGATATGGGCTTGAGAACCTGCCCCAGGCTACCCACCTCCCAGCTGTGAAAGAAAAGGGTTTGGATCTTTCTCTGCTTGTGGAATCTGCACACTGAATTTGTGCCCTCCCCTGAATTCTGGCCAGGAAACTTCTCACCCTTTTCAAATTGCTAGAAACTTCTGCTGGAGATTTGCTTCTCCCTGTGGAGTTTTACCCCCTCCTCCTCTCCTGTTGGATACCTGTGGTGCCAGGTAGGAGTGGCCTGCTTGGGGACCCAGTGAGCTCTCAGGGCCTTTCTGCTGCTTCCTCTACCACTGGATTTCCCTCGGTCCTCCAAATTGACTCAGCACTAGATAAAGTCAGAAACTTCTCCTGCAAACAGACCTTCAGCTTCTCCATTGGAGGGGGGGGTGTGTTTGGGAGAGGAGGGTCTCTCTTTCCCAATTTCACAGTTGGGCACTCACAGTTTTGGGATGTTACCTGGGTCCTGCAGGAGCAGTCGGCTTCCTTCAGAGGGTCTGTGGGTCTTCTCAGGGTTGCTAGCCAAACCCGAATTCTTCACTTCTGTGTACTGGCAGGCTCAAAACCATGTGTAAGCTTCCAAGGCTTGGGGCTTGCATCCTCTGAAGCCACAGGCTGAGCACTATGTTGGCTCCTTTCAGCCATGCATGATGTGGCTAGGACGCAGGGCATCAAGTCCCTAGGCTTCACACAGCACAGGGACCCTGGGCCTGGCCCAGGAAACCACTTTTTCCTCCGAGGCCTCTGGGACTGTGATGGGAGGGGCTTTGGTAAAGACCTCTGACATGCTCTGGAAACATTTTCCCTAATGTCTTGGGGATTAACATTTGGCTCCTTGTTTCTTATGCAGATTTCTACAGCTGGCATGGATTTCTCCTCAGAAAATAGAATTTTCTTTTCTATCACATTGTCAGGTTACAAATGTTTTGAACTTTCATGCTCTGCTGCCTTTATAAAACTGAATGCCTTTAATAGCACCCAAGTCACATCTTGAATACTTCACTGCTTAGAAATTTCTTCCACCTGATACCCTGCATCATCTCTCTCATGTTCAAAAGTTTCACAGATCTCTTGGGCAGGGGCAAAATGCTGCCAGTCTCTTTGTTAAATGTAACAAGAGTCACCTTGGTTGTAGTTCCCAACAGGTTCCTCATTTCCATATGAGACTACCTCAGCCTGGACTTTATTGTCCATATAGCTATCAGCATTTTGGACAAAGCCATTCAACAAGTCTCTAGGAAGTTCTAAAGTTTCCCACATTTTCCTGTCTTCTTTGAGCCCTCCAAACAGTTCCAGCCTATGCCTGTCACCCAGTTCCAAAGTTGCTTCCACATTTTCGGGTATCTTTTCAGCAACACCCCACTCTACTGGTACCAATTTACTATATTAGTCCATTTTCCCACTGCTGATAAAGACGTACCTGAGACTGTGAAGGAAAAGAGGCTTATTGGAGTCACAGTTCCATGTGGCTCAGGAGGCCTCACAATCATGGCAAAAGGTGAAAGATATTTCTTACATGGTTGAGGCAAGAGAGAATGAGAGAGAAACCAAAGCAGAAACCCCTTATAAAACCATCAGATCTCATGAGACTTATTCATTACCATGAGAACAGTATGGGAGAAACCACCCCCATGATTCAATTATCTCCCACCAGGTTCCGCCCACAACATGTAGGAATTATGGGAGTACAATTCAAGATGAGATTTGGGTGAGGACTCAGAGGCAAACCATATCAGTCACTTCTAAAATTTTACGCAAAGTCAGAGACTAGCCAAGGAAATCTGAAAGAAGAAGAATACTGAGGCATTAACACCATAAAATACCAAAGCTTATTATAATGCTATAGTATATACTGCAGTGCAACACTGATGCAAGGATAGGCAAATTGACTGTTAGGAAATACTAGAAAATTTAAAAACAGACCCATCATTTATTAGGTGACCTGACTTACAAGATGATATTGCAATAATATGAGAAAAATATTTTTCAATAAATGATTCTGGGGCCTGTAGGATATCCACACTGAAAAACATATATATCTTGACCTCTTATATACAAAAATCAATACCAAATAAACTAGAGCTCTAAATGTGAAAGATGTGATTATAAAGCTAAAAAATTTTCATGAGCTTTGAATAGGTAGATATTTATTAAACAGAACTTCCAAAAGAACAACAAAAAATAAATTAAATGATATTGCATATTGAACTGTATTAATATTAAAGGCTTTTAATCATTAAAAGAAACCATTAAGAATGGTGGAAGGTAGCATCTAGGTTGGAAGACTATATTTGCAGTACAGTTATTTTAAAAAGGATTTATATTTAGAATGTATAAAGAACTCCCACAAACCAACAAGAAGACAGATGAAGATAACATGATAGAAAAAATGGGCAAAAAGTCTTATGTGGTATTTAAGAAATGAGAATGGCCAAATAGACAATCGATACATGAAAAGGAGCTTAATCTTTAAAATGAATTAAAAGCAAAACTTGATGATTAGAAGGATTGATAGATATGTGATTTAAAAATTTAGAATAGTATAATATTTATGTGGTACATATAATATTTATGTGGAACATATAAGGTTGTCATTGTAAAATTATTGTTTTTTGGTTTGAAAATTGTTATAATAGATGTATGGGAATAATATTAAAAACAGAATGAATTTTCAATATACACATGACAAAATGGCTAGACTGAAAGCAAAAGAAAATGTCGGTTTTCAAGGAGGATATGGAGCAAGTGGAGCTCTCATACACCACTAGTGAGCGTGCAAATTCGTAAACTACTTTGGGAAACTATTTGGCATTATCTGTTAACTCTTGATATACACATTCCTGGCCAAATGTGGTGGTTCATGCCTGTAATCCCAGCACTTTGGGAGGCCAAGGCAGGTGGATCACTTGAGGTCAGGAGTGCAAGACCATCTGGCCAATATGGTAAAACCCTGTCTCTACTAAAAATACACAAAATCAGCCATGAATGGGGGAACATGCTTGTAATCCCAGCTACTTGAGAGGTTGAGGCAGGAGAATTGCTTGCTCCCGGGAGACAGACGTTGCAGTCAGCTGAGATTGTGCCACTGTACTCCAGCCTGGGCAACAGAGTGAATGACACTCCACTCAATATATATATATATACATACACATACACACACCCACACACACACACTCACACACACTCCCTTCAACCTAGCCATCCTACCTCTAGCTATATGCACAGTAGAAATGTATACACATCTTTACAAAGAAACATGCACACGACTGCCAGTCAACAATAAAGTATATAAATAAATTGTAGTCTAGGCATAAAAATATTATAAAACAAAGAAATTGAAAAAATTCTGTATTTACACAGCACTGTAGATGAATGTCTCAAATATATTGTTGACCAAGAGAAACTGGAAACCAAAGAGCACATACCGTGTGATTCCATGAATGTGAGATTCAAAACAGGCAAAAATAATCCATTATCTTAGAAATCATGATAGAGGTGACTGAAAGTGGCCAGAAATCCAGCTTTTAAAATGCTGGTATGATGCAGTTTTGATATAGATGATGACCACATGGGTCTGTTCAATTTGAGAAAAAGTTATTGATCTGCACATTTAGCCATGTACTTTGTTCTGTTTCCTGGGAGAAACTCCCTTTTGAATTGTGTCTCTGTCTTCTGGTTATTATGCTCTTGAGAAAAAATTTTTCTCATCCATAACCACAGCTGAAGTTGTCCTTGGAGAGTTATTCTTGTGAGTTGAACAGGTTACATTGCCTATTGGTTCAGTTTTGGAGGCCCACAGATTGCTTTAGAGTTGAAAAGACTTCCTCATTGCAGATATATCATTTATTTGGAAATAACATTATCTTTAAAAGCTTGGTCGGCTTTGGTAAGTTTCATGTTTCACTGAGAAACTACAGCCATTGACTTCATACAGAGAAATACCACATCATAGGAGGCAGAGAATGCACACACACCTCTCTGCTTGGGCCCAAAGATGAAACATTATTTGTTTTTTTTATTTGTTTGTTTGTTTTGAGACAGTCTTGCTTTGTCGCCCAGGCTGGAGTACAGTGGTGCGATCTCAGCTGCCTCCTGGTTCAAGCTATCCTCCTGCCTCAGCCTCCCTAGTAGCTGGGACTACAGGTGCACACCACCACTCCTGGCTAATTTTTCATACTTTTAGTAGAGATAGGGTTTTGCCATGTTGGCCAGGCTGGTCTCAAACTCCTGACCTCAAATGATCCACCCACCTCAGCCTCCCAAAGTGCTGAGATTACAGGCGTGAGCCACCGCACCCGACCAAAAGATCACTTCTTAATGTTGCGTTGACCAGCCCTAGTGATACCCCATTGGGAGTCAGATGTGGAGGGAAATTCAAAGAACAATTGGTGAGTATGCTTGTCTGTGTAATGATGGCTCAAATCTTGGAATCTGCTTTTAATTTTAGAACTCATGAAGTTTTCTTGATGGTTGCTTTTTTTCCCTCTTTAAGAAAATTCATTAATATTTTCTGCTCATGTATTCCATTCTCTCATGGGATGAAGTAAGTGTTGAAACCTTTCAGTTTGTTGCTTGTATTTCTTAACAAGTCTTTTATAATTTTTTAATTATCTTGTTCTTTGTAGATACATCAGGATAAATTATCAGTAATATATGACAATGTATATTCCAATTTATTAATCACTTTTTACCTCGTCTAATATTTAGCCTAGCCTGATTCCAACTTACACATGTGTGTGTGCGTGTCTGCAAAGTAACGTGCCACAAAACCACGTATATATGATAATGGTCCCATAAGATTATAATCGAGCTGAAAAATTCCTCTTGCCTATAGCATTGTAGCTGTCGTAACATTGTAACACATGCATTACTCCTGTATTTGTGGTAATGCTAATGTAAACAAACCTACTGCACTGCTAGTCATATGAAAGTATAGCACCTGTAATTATGTGCAGCACATAATACTTCAACATTATAAATGACTGTGTTACTGGTTTATGTACTTACTATGCTATACTTTCATCATTAGAGTGTACTCCCTCTACTTATAAAAAACATTTCCTGTAAAACAGTGTATCATGTTATGTAGGCAGCCTTGTACATCTCATGTTTATTGTGTCTCTTGATTACATCATTTTCTCTTGTGTCGATTTACTTTTGTGTTGTTTTGTTCATCATGACTACAAGCATAGAAAATCAGTGGCTAATACTGTCGGTAAAAAGCCATGTGGAGTGACCAACCTAGAAACAAAATTGAAAGTGATTAAGGCTGGGCGCAGTGGCTCACACCTGTAATCCTAGCACTCTGGGAGGCCAAGGCAGGTGGGTCACAAGGTGAGGAGTTCAAGACCAGCCTGACCAACATCATGAAACCCCATCTCTACTAAAAAATGCAAAAATTAGCCAGGCGTAGTGGCATGCACCTGTAATCCCAGCTGCTCAGGAGGCTGAGGCAGGAGAATCTCTTTAACCCTGGAGGCAGAGGTTACAGTGAGTAGAGGTTGCAGTGAGCGGAGATCGCACCACTGCACTCCAACCTGGGAGACAGAGTGAGACTCTGTCTCAGAAAAAAAAAGTGATTAAGGATTATCTAGGTGGGAAGTTGATGATTATTGCCCATCGGTCAGACATGTCCCCTTCCACCATAGCTATGATCTTGAATGACAAGAACAAAGTGATAGAAATTCTCAAAGTATTTGCTCATTGAAAGCAACAAAACTAACAAAAATTGGTGAAGGGCCTGTATCAGATATGGAGAATCTTGCAGTGATCTAGACACAAACACAGAAAACCAGACACAGAAGTCTAGCCTTCTCAGCGCCATGACAGTTATGACTAAAGGAAAAATTTGTTCACTGTATTGAAAGCAAGGCTTGACCTGTCTGTGATGTTGAATTTACTGCTAACTCAGGGTTGTTTAAATGATTCAAGAATTGTTACACATTACATGATATAATAGTGAGTGGTAAGTCTGTGGATGCTGATGTGAAGGCAGCTGAAGAATTTTTGGGAACTCTAGATAAGCAGATTATGGAGGAAAATTACTTTTCATAGAAAATCTTCAATATGGATGAAACCTCTCTATTCTGGAAACAGATGCCTATGAGGACTTTCATCCAAAATGAGGTCAAGTCAATGGTAACTTTCAAGACTTTTAAGGGCAGAACAACAGTCTTAGGGGCAGTGTTATGGGCTACGGATTGAATTCATTTGTGATCTGGTACAGAAAAAACCTCAGGGTCTCCAAGTGTGTCAGTAAGAACACACTGCCAGTGTGTTACAGGAATAATAAGATGTCGTAGATGACCCATCTTCTCTTTCAAGATGCCCTTCTGAGTTGCTGCTATGCCAGCAAAACGGAGAGGTACTGTTTGAAGAATAACATACCTTTAAATTTTTTGCTTATCACTGATAATGCTCCCAAATATCCTCTTTTTATTGGTAATCTTCATTCCAATAACAAAATCATGTGTCTCCCTCCATACACTTTTTTGATCTAACCAGTGGATCATGGATTATAGCATCTTTTAAGGCCTATAATTTGGGGAGGATCTTTGTCCATGCTATTGCTACAACAGAGGAATACACTGAGAAAGCACTGTTGCAATTCTGGAAGGATGACTGCATGAAGAACCTTGCTTGGGTTGGGATAATGTCAGGAAAGAATATATGAATAGTACAGGGAAGAAGACACACAAGAGTTTGTCGATGACTTCAAAGGACATACCAAGAATGTAGATGATGCAAAAATCAACAGGGTTGTGGTTGAGATGGCAAACAGTTTTAATGTGGGCATGGATGAGGATGATATTGAGGACCTCTTAATAGGTGGTTCCTGAAAAATTGCTTAATGGTGAGTGGAATAGGAATGCATAGATGAACAAGAAACAAAAGGAAAGAAAGGTGCTGGAAAAGAAAAAGAATCCTCCAGAAAATTCACAAGTGTTTAGTAGAAGCTTTTGCAGACCTCAACAAACTTCCTAAAGATTTGAAAACATGAACCCCAACACCAAAAGGTTTTCATTAATAGAGAAGAATGTTCATGGCGTATTATCTACTAACAAGCAAATCTATGATGAATAAAGGAAACAAACCAAGCAAACCACCATGGACAAATTTCTGAAAAGTGTGACACCTCTTCTGGAAGAGCCTCAGGCAGGTTCTTCAGAAAGTATTCTAGAAGGCACTGCAGTCCTACGAGATGACAGCTCCATGCCTGCTTTTGCCCCTGAAGACCTTTTAGTGAGACAAAATAAGGAGGTGGAAGACAGTGGTATCGAGGATCCTGAATCTGTGCAAACCTAAGCTAATCTGTGTTTTTTGCTTAGTTTTTCACACAAAGATTGAAAAGTAAAAAAATAAAAATAGAATAAAGGTTGTAGAATAAAGATGTAAAGAAAAAAATATTTTTGAGCAGCTGTACCATGTTTAAGTAGTATTTTTATGTAAGAGCCACAGTTAAAAAAAATAAAAATTTGTAAATTAAAAAAAAAGTTACAGTGAGCTAAAGTTAATTTATTGTTGAAGAAAGAAAAAAAAATAAAATAAATGTAGTGTAACCTAAGTGTACAGAGTTTATAAAGTCTACAGTACCTTACAGGAATGTCCTAGGCCTTCGCATTTACTCACCACTCAGTCACTGACTCACTCAGAACAATTTCCAGCTCCACAAGCTCCTTTCATGGTAAGTGCCCTACGCAGGTGTGCCATTTTTTATCTTTTATACTGTTTTATGTTGTTGTTTTACCATTTCTATGTTTAGATACAAAAATATGTACCATTGCATTACAATAGCCTAGAGTATTAAAGCTTCTAGTGTTTGCCTGTAATCCTGGGCATCCCTTGGTTTATAGGTACATGACTCTTTACATGACCATCTTTCCTCTGTGTATATCTATGTTTTCACACAGCCTTCTTATAAGGACACCAATCATTGGATTTGAGGAGTAGCCTAATTCATTATGATCTTATCTTATAGTAAGACCATGGACCTATTTGTAGCCTAGTGCAATAAGCTATACCATGTAGTCTATGTGTGTAGTAGACTTTATCATCCAGGTTTGTGTAAGTATACTCTATGTTTGCACAATGATGAAATCACCTATCAGTGCATTTCTCAGAAGGTATCCCCGTTGGTAAGCAATGCATGACAACAGTTACACATTTCTAATATTGTTGCTATCCTCTTCTTTTGCCTCATTTCACTCTGTCCTCCGCCTTTATTTTTATTGTTTTTATAAATGAGGTTTTTCTATCATTTATGTCATTAACATCTTAAATATACTTGTGAATCTTTTCAGACTGCATAGGGATGTTATTTTCATCCATGCTTGCTTTATGTTTCTGATGTTGTTTATTTGCTTACTTCTCTCACCTGGATTTCTTCAGCATGATTGATTTCTTTTTGCCAAACTAAGTTTACAGACTGCACAGCACCTTTCTTTGTTTACTTGTTTTTAGCTTCCTTTCATGTGTTAAAGTGGACAGTTAAATGGTGTAAAAAGTCTGGATTCAAGCAGTAAGCCCGGTCCCTGTCTTCAGTCTCACATTAATGACTTTTAGTTCTTTGCTCTGCCACAAGAGTTAAAACTATCAGCCACAAGCCATTATCTTACTTTCAGACTAGGTATCAGCAAGCCTGTGGCATCAGGTCTCCATCTTCTAAGATGCTTTTCTTAGAAGAAAAGCATCGGTGTTGCTTTTCTTCTAAGGAGCTCTTATGTTGTCTTTATCCTGGCTAAATAATTTTGATTTTTGAGTTTTACATTTTATCATTTTCCTATCTTGGGAAAGAAGGGCCATCAAAGAAGGAATTATTTCATCACCTTAATGGGAAATTCAACTTAACACAAGCAAGACTCTTCATTTACCTATTGGATAGAGGGCCTTTTATATGCCTGTTTGGTTTTGCAAGTTTTTCATTTATCCATTCAGGTTGAATAGTGTAAGCTGTCTGTTTAAATTTTTAGAAACTTCTGCCCTTAGTCCTTGAAAAATGTTACCACAAAATTAAAACAGCTATTTTCCCAAATATTATTATAGTATTTCAGGAAGAATTATTATGAAAACATGGTTTGATGTTATTATAATAAAAATAGTAGGATTTTTAGAGAGATATTTTGTTATAATTCCCTGTTAAGGCCTCTATAAATGCTAATGCATTTTTTAGCAAAGTGTTTGTACAAAATCAATTGGAATTCTATGCCAATTATCTTTTTCGTTTATGTGTTTGATACTAATCTTCTGGTAAACACACACATATGCATATACATGCACACACACACCACACACACATGCTGTTTGTCAGGGTTTTTCATGCTATTTGGTAATCTTGTCATGTGTCTATTAGCAAACCAAATTTCTTCTTACAGCAAGTAAAACCCATTTTCTTATTTCTTTGAAAGCAGATCTTGGTAGGTGCTAGCACCTGATGGTACTGGATAAAGATGGGAAGCAAGCTATCCTTTTCTTCTGGCTTTTCAGGTTTACATTTAGGAAGAAGAGAGGATGTCATTGAATCATAAATGTGTCTTTATGTATTCTCATTCCTAGGCTGAGTCATCTTTTCAGAGACTCACTCTCTGTTTAGGAATGCAGTCCGCATCTAACGTCCTGAAAATATGCTCTTCTGCAGCCTGTTCCTTCTGTATAAAACTAAATGTGTCATTTGTCCTTCAGCAGATGTTAACGAATATAAACAGAAAGTCAAATGCAACTACATATATATAGAGAGAACAGCAAAATAAAGAGGGAGAGGTGCTAACTAAAATTAAAGTGTAATTTAGTGACTTTATGTGAAATTTTTTCTAGATGCATTGCAAAATTCATAAATATTTGTGATTATGTTGATTGACAATGTGAATGATGTAACATACATTTTCCGCACATCTTGGCCTTTCAGGATATATGAATCTGGCAATTCCTTCCTTTGATTATGGAAAGTGTAATATAAGGGAATGAAGTCGTCCTCATTAGTGAACTAGCTAATGCTGCTATTTAGTGCCAGAGAGTTAACAGGGCAAAATATTTTATCCCTCATTGCATAATTTTAAATCTTAAAACTTTAAAGGTTTTAAATCCTAAAAATGAAAGACAGAAATTATTGATTTTGTAATATTTGCTTGGGTTTAAAGGAATCAATGTTGTTGCAGTTATCTATTTTGTTGCAAATATTACTGAACAAGGAAAACACCTATTGAAACTGAGATGCATAGTTGAAAGTTAATCCTTAACTGGGACAGTGTCTAGAAATGAAGGGCAACATTTACATATGTTGTCTCATTATCCAGACTATATGAAAAATATTAAAGCACTGAACTCAGCCTATATAATTACTTTTTAGTATTTGTAATGTGACTTTAATATTGTTATGAGGAAACATGCTAAGGATCAGAAATAGATTTTCATTGAAATGGGAAAACATAAGTATGTCTTAGCGTAAACAATCGAGAAGGATACTTTTACAACCTTAGCAGTACCTTCCTGCCTTCATTCCCTCCTTCCAACTACGATTTGTCTGATCTGAGAGTCAAAATTATAATTCAAAATTGTAAAAAACTCCTATTCTCAGTGCTTTTTCCATTCATAAATTACTTTAATATGTGTGAAATATAATTTGTAGATAATTTCAGTAACCCATGATGACTAGTTAAAAGTATAACCTCAGGGAATTATTATATATCATATATATTTTGTTAGTATCCTAGGGTTGTTGTAAGAAATAATCACAGACTGATTAGCTTAAATAACAGGAAATTATGCCTCACAGTTCTAGAGGCCAAGAGTCTAAAACCAAGGAACTGGCAAGACCAAGCTCCCTTTGAAGGCTGAGGAAGAAATTTTTTCTTGCCGTTTTTAAGCTTCTAGCGTTTGCCTGTTATCCTTGGCATCCCTTGGTTTATAGGTGCATCACTCTACTTTCTTCCTCCATCTTTACATCTTCATCTTCCCCCTCTGTATATCTGTGTCTTCACACAGCCTTATAAGGACAGCAGTCATTGGATTTGAGGAGTACTCTAATTCATTATGACCATTTGACCCAGCAATCCTATTACTGGGTATATCCAAAGGAGTATAAATCGTTCTACTATAAGGACACATGCACACGAATGTTCATTGCAGCACAGTTTACAATAGCAAAGACATGGAACCAACCCAAATGCCCATTGATGATAGACTGGACAGGGAAAATGTGGCACATATACACCATGGAATATTATGCAGCCATCAAAAACGATGAATTCTTGTCCTTTGTAGGGACACGGATGAACCTGGAAACCATCATTCTCAGCAAACTGACACAAGAACACAAAATCAAACACCGCATGTTCTCACTCATAGGCGAGTGTTGAACAATAAGAACACATGGACATAGGGAGGGGAGCACTACACACTGGGGTCTTTTGGGGGGGAAATA
>CAUYLG010037804.1:0-16811 GCA_963573385.1 Cacajao melanocephalus
GAGAGGGCATCCTTGTCTAGTGCCAGTTTTTAAAGGGAATGCTTCTAATTTTTGCCCATTCAGTATGATATTGGCTGTGGGTTTGTCATAAATAGCTTTTATTATTGAGATACATTCTATCGATACCTAGTTTATTGAGAGATTTTAGCAAAAAGGGCTGTTGAATTTTGTTGAAGGCATTCTCTGCATCTATTGAGATGATCATGTGGTTTTTGTCTTTGGTTCTGCTTATGTGATGGATTATGTTTATAGATTCGCATATATTGAACCAGCCTTGCATCCCCAGGATGAAGCCTACTTGATCGTGATGGATAAGCTTTTTGATGTGCTGTTGCATTCAGTTTGCCAGTATTTTATTGAATATTTTTGCATCGATGTTCATCATGTATATTGGCCTGAAGTTTTCTTTTTTAGTTGAGTCTCTGCCAGGTTTTGGTATCAGGATGATGTTGGTCTCATAAAATGAGTTGGGGAGGATTCCCTTTTTGTATTTTTGGAATAGTTTCAGAAGGAATGGTACCAGCTCCTGTTTGTACGTCTTGTAGAATTCAGCCGTGAACCCATCTGCACCTGGACTTTTTTTGGTTGGTAGGCTATTAATTTCTGCTTCAACTTCAGATCTTGTTATTGGTCTATTCAGGGTTTCAGCTTCTTCCTGGTTTAGCCTTGGGAGGCTGCAAGTGTCCAGGAATTTATCAATTTCTTCCAGATTTGCTGGTTTATGTGCATAGAATTGTTTGTAGTAATCTCTGATGGTGGTTTGTATTACTGTGGCTTCGGTGGTGATATCTCCTTTATCATTTTTTATTGCATCTATTTGATTCTTCTTTCTTTCCTTTATTATTAGTCTGGCTAGTGGACTGTCTATTTTGTTTATTTTTTCAGAAAGCAAGCTCTTGGTTTTATTGATTTTTTTTTGAAGGGTTTTTGTGTATCTCTCTCTCCAAGGAACTTTCTGTTCAAAGGCTTGAGTGAAGAATAAGCCTGGTACACTCAATTGACTGAAAGAGGTCCACTTTGACATGAATGTAAAGGTCAATGAGGAGAGTATAGTGAGGAGCTGGGTTTCACAGATGTAAAGTGAAACCACTAAATGTTTTAAAGCAGAGGAATGACCTGATTATATATGAATTTTGTAAATGCTACTGTGGCTTCTATGTAGGAAATATATCTAAGGGAAGTAAGCAAACATGCATACACATGTGCATGGACACACACATGCACAGATATATATATAAAAAGAATATGGATGCTGAGTATTCCAGGCTGGTGATATTGGAGATGGAGAAATTTGGAGAAATTACAAAGTCATGTATGAGTAGAATTTGCAGAACTTATAGGATAATTTGGATATGGATAGTGTGAAAGAGGACTGCATGAAATACACCTGCTTATATCCCAGCATTCACAATTGTACCACTTATTAAAATTGGGAATTCTGCAAGTGTGCAATTTACTGGGCTTCAGTAAAGTCTGGGCTTCAGATGCACAGCTGAAGTCATGAATAGGTATTTGAAAATGAATGGAATGGATATAAATGAAATTGACAAGGAAAGGAGTACAGAATGAGATCAGAAATTTGTAGGAAATCCAACATTTAAAGAATGAGTAGTGTACTTATATACAAGCATACTTGCATAAATAGAGAAGTATATTGTAGTTGACTTAGAACACATAAAAAAGATTTTTATTACCCACAATACTACTCTACGTACATAGAAATTAACACTATATTCCAGAGCTTGCAGTTCATAAACATTTTTACTCTTAATTATCAAATATAGTAAGTGCTCATTCAATGTTAATGAGTGAATTAATCCACTTAGAATATTGTTAAATTAGAAGCATAATGAGGCGATAATAAATAAATACATTCTATAAAGAAGTAAGCCTATATATTAATAATTCTAATTTTAGGGCATCTGGAGAATTTGGTTAAATACAAACAAATATGTGGAATTCCATACTGCATTTGCTTCAGGAAAAAAACTAATTATCACCATTTGTGAAACAGTAGAAAGCACATGTTCTGTCGATGGTGGTATCATGTTGCTATGTGAAGGACCACAAATTAAATGCACATTATGATGACAAAGTAGAATAGCTCATTGTTAGCTTTTACTATATTAATTTATCTTCCTAGTAAAACAAATATTAGCTAGTTTGTTCTAGTTCGATTTCAACTTGAACAGCATTTAAAAATATCAATGTCTACAAGAATAGTGTGGTTTTTAAGTTCACCTAAAATCCATTTTTAAGGAAGAAAAATGGTTGTGTGCATTGTATTTATATATAAACGTGAAATTGGTAGCAAAGCTTACTGATAGTAATGCATAATATTTCACATTTACATTAGAGAGTTCCTTTTCAACTTTCAGTAGTACATAGTTTATGGAGTATGTGGCAATCATGTTATGTATGATATAAGATACCAGCTGAGCCCTGAGATGATCATGATATGTAAAAATTTATTTTCTCAGAATGAATAAGTAATTTTTGAAGTAATTAACTTCTTTCTTGCTTAGTTACAGCTATGCTTTTCCAGAATTTAGGAAACTCTACTCAGAATTATTAATTTCAGGTTTCATTGCATGTGCAATTTTTAATGTTAATTGTGATAACTAGTGAGGCATGTATATAGTAATTGTCATTTTGATTAGTTATTTATAAAAGACCTTGGATGTTTAAGTGAAAAGAAATATTTTCTATTAAATTTTAAATTTAATGTAAGTCTTTAAATGAAAGTTTTGTCTTAGTAACTGGATAGATTTTTAACTGAATTTTTTATTTGCCATTTTTAAAAGTATATGCAAATTTAACTAAAGAAGTAAGAAATATCTTAGATACTCAATGACAGTGAGGTATAGGATATATAGGTAAAATGCAGACTTATATGATATTCAGAAATCCTATTTTAAAATCTCAAAAATTATTCTAACCAGTCTTTCTTTTTTATGCTTCTACTAAACCAAACTGTTTGCTCTTTGAATTAAACTAATTCTAATTATCTTCCTCTACTTCTTGGACTGATGACTGGATAAATGGCCAAAAGACAAACACCAAGAAAGAAAGGTGTTGAAACAATAACCAAGCCATAGCTAAATCAGACACATCTGCTTCAAACAAAGAAATCACAAAGAAAAATAACGAAGGAAACCAGGTATAACAAAACAATCCATTTACATATTTTATGAAACGTTTACAACCCTCATCTAAAAAAATTCAGTTGTAATAACAATCTGTTCATGACAAAATCTATTTTGGACCATTTGGACTGTTGTGTAGTGATACATTCACTTCCAAACATGTCCATAATATCAATGCTAAAATTCATTTTTTTAGAAAAATATTTCATACTTAACATTTTTTTCTTACTTTTTTAAAGAGGAAAGTCTTTTTTATTTATTTAGTCAAATAATATGTAAAATAGCTATATTACTGAAATTTTCAAAGCCAGTGGGTTTTTTTTTTGTAAGGATTAAGTTTTATGTGACTCAAAAGTGCCTCTCCATTTTAAAAAATGAACAAATGAATTACATTACTTAAGTGTTTTCAGACACATAATGTTATTATCTCAATACTGCGGCATGTGGGTATATATTATTATGTCCATCTCTTGGATCAAGGAAACTGAGGCACAGAGAAGCTATGTAATCTGCTTAAAGTTGTTAAAACATACATTTCACTGTGTATAGTGGTAAATGTTTGAAAATTTTACTATTCTTTCCTCTTATCCTTAGGAGCAAAATTACTTTAAATAGGAAAGATGAATTTTCTGTTTGTTGGCACTTCATTAAAAATACTGTACAAACAGAAGGTAGTAAAGAAGAGGTAGAGAAATGGATTGAACAGTAATAATAATAAAACTTCTAGAGATAGCTAAGTCAGCAAGAAAGAGTATAATAGCTAATTGAGACAACATGAAAGAAATACGATGAGGAAAATATGTCCGGAAATTCCCAGATAGATCTTCTTTCCTTTTATCCTATTGAACTATTGGCAACTCCCTGTTCACATTTGGTTTACAGATCTAAATGATGCTCACATGTGCCCGGTTACTTATAGTAGACATTACTAAGTATTTGTTGAATGTCTGGATGAACATATAATTGTTGGTTTTATTAATCAGGATCCTCCAGAGAAATGGGAAAAAAAAGGATAGATAGATAGATAGATAATGGGAATTGTCTCATGTGATTATAGAGGAGTAGAATCTTATGACTGCAGGCTAGAAAGCCAGGAAAGCTAGTGGTATAAGGCAGTCCAAAGCTGAAGGCCTGAGAAAAGGTGAGGGACAGGGTGGGGTGATGGTGTAAGTCTCAGTCTGAATCTGAAGGCCCAAGAGCCAGAAGTGCCAATGTCCAAGGTCAAGAAAAGATGGCTGTCCCACCTCAACAGAGAGAGTGAGCAAATTCATCCTTCCTCTGCCTTTTTGTTCTATTTGGGCCCTCAATAGATTGGATAATAACCAACCACATAGGTGAGGATAGTCTCAGCATTGGAATTCTACTGATTCCAGTGCTAATCTCTTCTGGAAACACTCTCATAGACACACCCAGAAATAATGGTGTGATGGTGTGGTTCTGTGTCCGCATCCAAATGTCATGTTGAATTGTAATCCCCAGTGTCAGGGAGGAACCTGAGTGTGTGGTTTATCCCTTTATTTCTATTTAAGAGGCTCCTTTGGCTAGGATGCCTCACAGTCATGAAATCCCTCAGGAAAGTGTCACCTTTAGACCTTCAATTCGCTTTCTGAATAGAAAGAATTCTAGCCAGAAGTAAATATGACATCATGCTAGAAAGCTATTCTCTATCAATCATGTAATAATAATAAATAACAGCAATAAACATATATAGATACCTGATATATGCCAGTTTCTTTGTACATATCTCTAATTCTTTATAAATATCCAAGGTAATATTATCTCAGTTTCATAGATTTGGAAACACATGCCCAGGTAGGCTTTGATTACACTGCATTACTTAACTCAGAAGAGGTAGGGCCACAGCTAAACTTCAGATCTGCTCAACTACAAATTTTCACATTGCCTATGTTTGCTTATATTGCATTAAGGGAAAGGAATGATACAAAGGCATGATCTACTGGGGGCAAATTTAGAATGTATCTGTCTATGGTCAAGGCAAATCCAGATTTTGGGGCCCCAATACTTTTTAAGTTGGGGAACCCTCTTAAACAGTAATAATATAAACATACAAATGTAAGTCAAGCAAGTACTTCTGAAGCTTAAACTTAACTGGCTTCATGGTAAATCAACTGACACTTGATGTACAATAGCTTCTTGGATGTTATACCCCAAAGGGAGCTGCAAGAAGTAAACAGGAAAACAGATAAATAGAATACACACAGAAATTGTAAGTAATATGAGGGAAAGCAAATGTAACAAGAATAATGGAAGTGGGTGTAGGATTGCAATACTGAATCAGTGAAGGCTTCTTTAAGTATCTATAATTTAAGTCAAAACATGGAGACAACAAAGCGTTGGGCTAACAACATTTCAAGCAGGAGGAAAAAGCATTGCATGTACCCCAAACCTGGAAATATTCAAGAAACAGAACAACCAGTGTACTTTCCATTGTGTTTAAAAATTAAAATCAGTTATGTAAGCATTCTAGGTAAGAGATATGAATTATTTTTCAACTGCAGTTCTTAAGTTTGCAAAAATTGTTCTGGGCTGCACAATTGCATGGCCTTGGGACCAAACACATTTATTTACTATTTGATTATGAATAATATTTTAATACACATGTTTAAGTTCCCAGACATATCATGGACATTGATTCCTACAAAATATTGCCCACATTTTACCTTTTCATCAGTAATGGTTATTTTTCTAGGGAGGAATCTGATTCATTACTCCAGGAACTAAATTATTCAAATAATGGCTACATAGCTAGTCCTGGGCTTTCTCTAAGCACGGTTTTATCAAGGTGGATAAAAAAATTCAGCTCTTTGTTTACTTTGAAGTATATGTTTTAAATTTTTCTTTTGATTCTTTTAGTCTTACTAGTGATTCATAAGCTAAGAAGTAAGTCGATAACTCTTCAAGGAAGACTGAGTTTATAGGAACATCTAGGCTCAGAAAAATAATTTGTTCATTCAGGTGAGAGTATTCCTTTCTGCCAACCTCAAATTTTCTAGAAAGAGTCTTGGTTAAAATGTTGCCTAACAGAAAACACTTTATAACTCACTTCCTATGTACAATAAATCTATTGAAATCTGCTTTATGATGAAACCTGGGAGTTTCAGAAGGTCCCTGGCTCCTCAGAAGAACACTACAGCACCAGTAAAGTGTTATATATCCACTCAGAACTTCACAGTAGAAAACACAGGGAAAATGAGAACTTAGAAATGCTGTTTTACCTCAGAAAATCTGTGCTTTATTAAATAAGTTATCAAGAACTTGGGGGCAACAGAATTTCTTTGGTGCTTTATTGAAAAGGAATTTTCAAAAGTTCCAAAGCCTGGATGAGTCAAGAAAATTTCCCATGGAGAAAAGAACTTTGCAGCATAAAATTAATTTAACTATTAATAGTTCGCTCTTCACCAAGTCTAAATTTATGTTCCTTTGTCAGTTTCTATTGGTGGAGCAATATGAAACTTGTCAAAAGTAGAAACAACAGACATTTATTTAAATACATTTGAATATATATGGTCGTGCTAACTACATTCTTATGAGCTGGAAACTATATTTCCTACTTATGGGATCACTAAGGCAGACTCTCTGTGGTGAACAGAGAGTCATAACTCCCATAGTGTGATGACATTGGACTTGACCCTACTACTTGAGATATAGCTATCAAATCCTTAGTGGTTACACCATAGCTGATTAATTGCTCTCCTCTTGCCTTGACTGTTCACTCCAAGAAAGCAACATACTGCATAAATTGAAGTTCTCATCTAAGAAGTAGTCAAAAAGTTTTAGAATTTCAGAGCCAGGATGTACCTTGCAGATCCTTGAGTTAGTAGGACATTAGTGAGGGAAGTAGAGCCTTTGGAATCAAGAGACGTGGGTAACTTACAACCAGTCTGTTAGTCAAGAAAATTTCCTTTACTAACTCTTGATTCTATAATCGGTAAAATAAGAATATTAATCCCTGTCATAGGAGATAGAAAGTAAAAATATTTCTTCCTTATGTATGTGTTTTAAGTGAATGCACACACATGCATATGCTTAAAGGTGCTTATGGGTTTACTCTTATGAAACAGGCACTACTTGGTATAGATTGTAAAAATGGTTCTGAAAATTGGAGGAAGATATTTAAGTCTTCAGGGAGCCTTTGTGGAAACATTATATATCAAATTGCAGGTGTAAGGGGACGGATTTATTAATTAACTTGATTTAGTCATTCCATAAGGTGAACATATATTGAAACTTCACATTGTACCACATAAATATAGAATATATACAAGTATTACTGGTCAATTGAAAATAAAATAGACAAATCATGTGGTAACTTAGTACCAGTCCAACTTTTAATACGAAAGACATAGTTTTCCCTATGTGGCCTGTTTGGTATGCTGATTCTGATTTTGGCATTCTTACCTGCTCACAATTACCCTACTAGGTTTAAGATGTGACCACATGAGAATCCAGTGCATCTCACAGGTAAAATAAACCAAAGTAAAAGTGTATCTCTACTATGTCTTGCTCATCCTGGGCTTTCAACACCAACTAACGTGTGCAACTTTCTTTTTAGTTTGATAATGACAAATCTATATATTTTACAATCCTACTATGAGTGTGTTTTAGAGGGCCTTTTTGTTCAGCCAAGAGAACACTTAACTCACAGTTGTTCTGAGGATCAAATTATCCTTAAAAGTCTTGGAAATCACAAAGTAAATGAAAAAGAGTTTAAGAAAATGTTAATATATTAAATTTATATTTTAACACCTGCATTTTAATTTGCCTTCTTCATTGCTTCATTTTTACAAGTATTAAATGGTAATTCTAATTCTAATTTTAATAAAGAAGAAAACAGAGAAATAAAAGTAATTTCTAATTAAAAATCACCTCAGAAAAATATCCTTTTTTCTTGGCATTTTTGTATTTGTTTTTTGCACAAATAACATGCTATACATATCAGTCTTCATTTAATTTTTATTAAAAATTTAAGAACTGAATATGGCTAGTGGCTACTGAATTCAATAATACAGACTTAAGGAAAATGGAAACTGCTTGAAAACAACAAATGTGGTTGAAATCAGTTGAGACACGTTAAAACAAGGTTAGTATTAAATAACTGAAATTGACTGAGATCAGCTGAATTTCAGATGCAACGAGCTGAACCTGGCTGAAACCAAATGGAACTGGATGAAATCAGCTGAAACCAGAAGAAACCAGATGAAAGCATTTGAAATCCATGAAACTGCCTAAAACAAGGTGAAATCTTATGAAATAAGATGGAACTGGCTGGAACTGGAGGAAAAAGATGAAACAAGCTGAAGCTGGTTGAAACAGGTGGACACGAGGTAATACAGTCTGAAAACAGACAAAACCAGATGAATCCAGTTGCAGCCAGCTGAAAACATTAAAAATCCAGCTAAAACAGGCTGAAATCATTTGAAGACAATTGAAACCAGTAGAAACCTGTGGAAGCCATCTGAAACTGGCCAAAACCAAAAAAAAAAAGCAGAAACTGGCAAGAACTTTTTGAAACCAGAAGAAACTGGCTGGGACTGGAAGAAACTGACTGGAGCCAGATCAAACTGGCCATAACTGGATGAGGCTGGATGGAACCAGTTGGGATAGGAAGAAACTGGATGGAACTGGATGAAGTCTACTGAAACTAGATGTAACCATGTAACCATCTGAAACAGGATGAAACTGGTTGAAACCAGATGAAAGTGGCTGAAACTGAATGAAGCTATCTGAAACCAGCTGAAAGCCAATGGAATTAGATGAATCCAGATGAAACTGGCCCAAACTGGATGGAAATGGCCAATATTGAATGAAACTGGATGCCACCAAAAGAATCCAACCAAGACTGGATGAGATCAGTAGTGACTCATTGAAGGTGACTGAAACTGGATGACACTGGTTGACGCTGACCAAAACCTGATTAAATTGACCAGATGAAATAGACCATTTGAAGCCCACTGATACCAATGGCTCCCACTAAAACTGGCTTAAACTGTTACCAGAAAGTGTGAGAATCCCAGATTCAAATGCTTGAACTAACTTGAAAGAAAGAATGCAGCCAAGAGATTCATAGCAAGGGTTAAATAGCAGAGTTTATTTAAGTACATTCCTAGAGAGGAGTATAAAACAGATCTGGGCTGGTCCATCTGGAGAAATAGTGGAAGCAGTGTTTATTTAAAGAGACAGTACAATCTGAAAGAGAAGACAGAGTGGGCTGATGGAAAGAATGAGCCAGCAGCTGGTAATATTGGGGAACTTTATGAGAATCTTAAATGATTATTCATGAAGGAGTATGAGGGGGTGTTACTTGCAAGCATGTTTTGGGACATCTTTTTGGGTGCACATGCTCTGGTTGTACATGCTAGTACACATCACATGTCTCATTAGCATTTAAAATCTCCAACCAGGGATGTGTTTTTTACTATTATAATGAGCAAAGGGCAACTCTAGAGTGAATTTTTGGAGAGTGTGCCTGCTCATCAGCAGGGAAAATCTCTTGTATAGTTATCTCCGGTTAGGGCCTGATAAGTCCCCTTCAGGGTCAGATGAGCCTAACCACAAGGACAGATGTAGCCAATGTAGCCACTGTTATTTTTGCTGACTGTCAGTGTGCAGTGCTGATTATCAGTGGGCAGCATCTCCAGGGCTGCTTTTCCCAGGGGGCTCCCTTGTCTGCTCATTTCTGGCTATCTGCCTACTCTAACAAAACAAGCCAGAACCAGATGAAACCAGCGGAAACCACATGAAGCTGGATGAAACAACTTGAAACAGATTGAAACTAGGCAAACCAAATGAAACAATCCACAACTAAATGAAACCTACCTAAACCAGAAGAAATTGGTAGTGACAAATTGAAGGTGGCTAAATGTGGCCAGAGCCACCAGATGAAACTGTTTGAAGCTCTCTAAGACCAATTGAAACTGGATGAAGCTGGCTGAAATCAGGTTAACCTGTCTGAAGCTGGTCAAAAGTGGATGAAAACAACTGAAACTGGCCAGAACTGGATGAAACCAGTTGAACCTGGCTGAAATCAGCTGCAAATGTGTGAAATCTGCTGAAACCAGATGGAACCACATGAATTCTGATGAAACCAGCCAAAATTGGATGAGACCAGTAGTGACCAGTTGAATTTGGCTAAAACTGGCTGAAACTCACTAGAGCTGGGTGAAACCAGTTGAAGTCAGCTAAAACCAGGTGAAACTGAATGAAGCCAGCTGAAACCAGGTGAAATTGGCTGTAGCCAGATGACACCCAATGAGACTATTTGAAACAAGGTGAATGTGGCTAAAACCAGTAGAAATCAGATGAAGCTGAATGAAACCAGATAAAACCAACTGAAACTGGATGAAACCAGGTGGAACTGGATGAAAGCAGATGAAACTAGATGAGACCAGTTCAAGCTGGCTGAAACCATAAGAAACCAGATGAAACTGAATGGGACTGGTTGATACCGGCCAAAATCAGCCCAAACTGTATGAAACTGGCTGGAAATGGCCAAAGCCTTAGGAAACTGGATGGAACAAGAGGAAAATAGAGGAAACCAGATAGAACTGGATGAAACTAGTGGTAACTAGCTGATATAAGCTAAAACTGGCTGAAACCAGAGGAGACTGGATGAATCTAGTAGAAGCCAGCTGAAACAACCTGCAAACAGCTGCAACCATATTATATCCGATGAAGCCATAGGAACTGGCTGGAACTGGCTGAAACTTGCTCCTACCAGTGAAAACTGTATGAATTCGACAAATTCACCTAAAATTTGTTGAGACCAGCTGAATCCTGATGAAACAGTCTGAAACCAGACAAAACCTGTTGGAATCAGCTCACCCTGTATGAAAAACCAATTGAATCCACCTGAAACTTGGTGGAACCAGCTTCAACTCGATGAAACTGGTTGAAACTTGCTGAAGCCAGATTAAACCAGTAGAAACCAGCTCACACTGGCTGAAGCAGTTTTTAACTGTGTACTGTACTCAATTACAAGGGTGTGGCATAATTCAGTTACCCCATGCCCTTTCTTGGATGTTTACATTGTTTCAGTTTTTTGTAAAGTTGAGCAATGCTATGATAAGAACCTTTGAGTCTATATTTCCATTCATATATGTATAAGTACAAATATATACATTATTAAATAAATTTAATAATTTGCCAGTAGATTACACAATGCCTATTTCTCTATATTCAAGTTAACATTGGCTTGTTATAGATATGAAATCCATCTAGTACTTGTTCTAAGATGTGAGAAATGTTTTGAGTTAATCACATAAAACTCATAGTTTGTCTTTTTGCTTTTGACAGGAGGAACATATTTGCCCCTTAGTCCTGATGAGCATGCAGACCATTATCAGCAAGGAAGCTAGCTTGTTTTTTGCACCAAAGGTAAGACAAATATGCATTGCCAATTTATGTATTCTGTTACTACAATGCTCACTAGCAACCTGATCTCCTTTTTCTAGTCTGATGCTTTGTGACAGTTCAGGCAAGGCAGGACAATGCTGTCAATGCTTGTTATTTTTTGCCAGTTGGCTTTCTTCCCTCTCACTCTGATTTCAAAGATGCATCATCAGTCATTAACATCACCATATATTTGTTGCTCTCCAGTGGAAAAATAACTCTAATAGATGACAAAACCTTCCAGTGAGCAAGTTGCATCAACCCTCTGAATGCACTATGGGAGAAATGTCACTTCATATATAAACTAGAAAACTAAGCTGTGTCAAGCCCTTTCTGAGCATCTCTGGCTAGGAATATGGTTTTGCATAATAGCTCTTCATCAGCAGATGTGGCTACTTTTGGTCTGGCTTCTTTATCCAGAAATAAGTAGAATAGAGCCCAGGGGTGGCAATAGCAGATATTACAAGGGAACATTCAGGGAAAGCCGAAACACATAGCCGGATAAGAGACAATATCTGTTTGACACTGATCACAGGCATTGCATTATATCCTTGCTGTTTATGAGAAGGTTATATAGACCAAGCTTCATTATTTAGGCCTATAATCCCAGTGCTTTGGGAGGCCAAGGCAGGAAGATTGCTTGAGCCCAGAAGTTCAAGGCTAGTCTGGGCAACATAGCCAGTCCCCATCTTTACAAAAAAAAAAAAATCATATACTGTATTACTCCATTGCTAATTTATATAACATTCTTGAAATGGCAAAATTATAAAGATGGAAAACATGCATACTAGTGGTTGCCAGGGGTTAAGGACAGGGAAACATGCTGCTATAAAGGAGCGGCACTAGTGGGTTCTGTTTTGATTATGAAACAGTTTCATATCTTGATCATGGTTGTGTTTACACGAATCTATATGTGGGGTAAAATTACATAGGACTATGTATACACACACAAGTGCATGTAAAAACTGGTGACATCTGAATGAGTTTTGCAGTCTGGTTTTGATATTGCACAATAATTATATAGGATGTTATACTGGTGGAAGCTGAATAAAGAGTTCATGGCATATCTCTCTACTATTTTTATAATTTCCAGTGACTCTTTCAATTTTTTAAGTTTTAAATATATGATCAAAAGCCCTTTCTAATGTAGTATAATATTTAGAGTAGAAGAGGTAGTTTGGGTTTTTTTGTATGGTTTGAGGCAGAGGGTAAACCAAATACCACGGCATATGCAACATGAAGAGAAAACATGAGTTTCTCCAGTATCCTGCATACCTTTAAAACAAATTGGACTCCAGGACTAGAAGTCAGTGAAACTTTAATATTCAGTTCACTTTTTTTAATATCCTCTGGGAAACCCTCCTGAAATTCCTAGCATAAATAAGTTTTTTCTTTCTGTCTTTATTCTCCCATAAGACTGTGTTCCTTTCTCTGCTATTGAATACACAGTGGTGGTATTTATTTCCTCATATGTCTAACTCCACACTGGATTGAGAACAATGGAAGATTCTGCTCCTCTTTTTCTTCCGCATGATATGGCAATGAGGAAAGTTTAAGTACTAACAAAGTTCTGATTTAAAAAAACTAATGAAATAACCTGGGTTAAAGCATGAAAAAGCAAGAAGGAGGACTCTCAAATACTATATCAACTTGTAGAATACATACCTGTGTCCTGCAGTCACATGATATTACAGTGTGACTATTGTCTCCCTTTTCATATGTTAATTTGCTATATACTTTCAGTGATTTTTATATATTGTGATATTCTAGCAAAAAATGTGGGTAGTGTTGAGGTCAGGGTTGGAATTAAAGCAGTGGGTGAGCATAGAGTGTCAGTGAAGAAAGTCAAAGAACTAAATTGTACTAGGTAGGACTCAGCTTTTTAACAGAGTGATGATAGATTAGCTTGAATTAAACGAGGTAGAAGGTTATTTCTCTGTCAAATGAGAAACAGGCCACAACTGAGTTATCCAGGCTGGCGTGACAGAATTGCTCCTCAAGCACATTTAGAGACCAGATTTTTTCCATCTTGCTTCACTGTCAACTGAGCTGATGCATCCTCTTCTGGCTTGATGGCTTCCACATCCAGATTCTAGCTTACAGAACAGAGGAAAGCAAATGGCTAGGGCAAGCAGCGTTGCCTCTAAGGAGATGACATGAATAGCTTCATGCTAATGTCTTGAACCCACCTAACTGCCAAGTAGTCTAGAGAACATAATCTGATGTGGCGGACCAGATCAAAATTTGGAGATTCTAGATAGCCATGAGGTAACACACAACAGTGAATTTTTACCTGCATTTTAAGATTAATGAGATATATCTACTGAATAACATATTTCATCTTACTCCCTGTTATATGAGGCCATATTTAAATTCAATTACTAACTACACAACTTACTAGGTAAGTTGAACTTGACTCTAAGCTTCAGTTGCTTTCCATCCTTAAATGCTTATATGGATCCCTTGCAGGACTGCTATGTGGCAATTATGATAATTAAAGAAGATGGTTTACTGTGATAATAAATGTAAGTTGGTTACCATTATTTCTGTACTCAAAAATGGTATCTACTATTTTTAGACAGTCACATTTCATTGTAATCTTTTAAAATATCCACCAGCTCCCCTTATTTGCAAGACTCCTCTTGTGGCAAGTAATCTATGCAGTGTGACAATCTGTGCAGTATGACAAAACTTGTATTTTGGACTTGCTAGTTGTAGCAGCAGATTTAAGGTAAAATTACTTAACCCAATGCAGAAAATAATAACTCACACATCAGTTACTAGGTGCAGAACCAAATGTTTTAGCAATTACTATATTTCACATATAGGAAAGAGCCACATCTGAGAAGTATTTCCAGTAATTTTTGAAGCCTAATGTATTCTTAGATTTTTGTTGGTCTGCTTGAATATATATGAGAGAGAAAATATATTCTGGGAAAAATTTGAACTACGCATTAATCATGCTGATGACTTTGCATTCTGCGTTTTTATAAATATATGAGATGGATATAAAGAAAGGAAAATATGGACACATTTAGCATATGATCTAGAAAGTAGGAGACAAATACTGTAATACAGTAATGTATATGTAATTACTGTGCCTTAATTGAAATATGTATATTTCTGGATTAGAATAATATCTCTAAATTATTTTTTAAAAAATCTGTAATATTCCTCACATTTATATTCAGGTTAAATTCTGGCATATATACAGCTGACTAGATAAGGGGTGAGAAATAGATTATATCTAGCATGCCAAATTCTGATAAATAGCTAGTGGTGGGCTGTTAGATTGTGTTGGTAATGATTATGAGGTCATGTTTGTTATGAGTGGTTAAGAGGTCTGGACTCAGTTAGTGATATCTGTTACAGAGATTGAAAGGAGCAGAGGCATCTGTTTTGGGTTCCTGTCATCTTGAGTTATAAAGCGATCTGACTTTTCAATGATGAACAGGACGCCTGTAACAAATGCTAATCGATATCTTAATTAGTGGACAAATGAGGACCCTTTTACTGATTTCATTTTTACCCAATAATTTATCATTATAATGTCATTTTAATTGTAAGCTCTCTGTTTCTTTTTCTTAGTCCCTAAGATAATACGTGTTTGACTTATAAAAATAAATTTGACTTACAACATAAATATGCTGATTTATAAGATAGACTTTTAGAATTGGCAGTGAAATTAACTCTTATTCAGTGGTTCAGTTACTGAGTCAGAGCATACAGTGAAATGTAGGCATAGTTAAATGTACACCTCTGACTAAATATCTATTACACAGTATTGGATATAGAGTCTTGAATAGCAAGGCTATTTTCTCATACTAATTAAGGTTTGGGAATTCCTGAGTTAGACTACTAAAGAAATGAAAAGAAAATCTGTAAAGAGATATCTTGATATATAAACTGTTCTACCTTTAAGATAATGATAAAATACTTAATAGCAAATGAAAGAAAGAAGGAGAATGCTAAATTACTGAAAGTCATTTGCAGAGTACTCCATTCTGTATTCTATATTAACAGTAAGCCTGTATCATTTTAATTCATATGAAAAGATTTAGATACTGTCTCGTGGATCAAGTGAGATAGTGCAGTAGCATTTTATGGAAGGCATTAGGTTAGAGAGTCAGTTCCCACTCAGGCTGCTAAGTAGTAATGGGAAATATCATTTACTACCACAGATTGATCTGTCTACAAATTTATGGATGTACACTTCAATTAAGGCCTCAAAAACACCTGCAAATCTTATCTTTCCCTAGTCAGCTTTTTCTCTCTCTCACTTCCTTGTCACAGAGCTATTTTTTTTTTTTTTTTTTTTTTTGAGACAGAGTCTCACTTTGTTGCTCAGGCTGGAGTGCAGTGGTGAGATCACAGTTCACCACAACCTCTGCCTCCTGGGTTCAAGCGATTCTCCTGCCTTAGCCTCCCGAGCATCTAGGACTACAGGTGCACACCACCACGTCTGGCTAATTTTTTGTATTTTTACTAGAGATGGGGTTTCACCATATTGGTTAGGCTGGTCTCAAACTCCTGACCTCATGATCCACCCACTTTGGCCTCCCAAAGTGCTGCAATTACATGCATGAGCCACCTTACCCGGCCCTGCTATTTCAAACTTTCCCTCCGTGTCTTAAACCTTCACAGTTACTATCTCATTAGTAGAAGTCACCTCCTATGTAATAAAGATAAGCTATCCTAAAAGAAACTCTCCTATGCATATCTGTTTGTATAAATCTCATCTTGTCTTACCCCATGTCATACATTAGATATCGTTCTCTTTGTCTCTTTTTCAATGTCTTTGGCCTCTGTTGTCCTCACTTCTTAGAAGCCTCACTCCATCAGTAATCCACTCTCACCTGAATCCTTAGCATAACCCACCGAATGACTTATTTCCCTAGCAAGCTTAAAAACTTCTCACTTCTCTTCTGTCTTGAAAACAGATTGCCCAATCCCACTTCCCTTCCAGTTCCCACCCTACACATTTTCTTGTCTCCGTGGAGGAAACTTAAAGTTTTTGCTACACCTCCATTCTTAATTCCTCAAGTCCCATTCACTCCATAGCCCACAGTAATCTGGCTTCCACCACTGCAGAGTCACATAAAAATAATTTTTCTTAACCATCATTCTCAGCAAACTGATGCAAGAACAGAAAATTAACTGAAGTTTTTAAAACTCCTTGGCCAAAATCCTTTCCATTAGTTTTGTTTAACCTAAGATCAACTCCTTTCAGTAAGCACCAACTGTCTCCACTTGGAA
>CAUYLG010037805.1:0-58627 GCA_963573385.1 Cacajao melanocephalus
AGAGTTAGAGCCTGAACAACACTATTTTATAAAATAACAAAGTTGTGTTTTAAATAAGTTGTAACGGCTGCCCCATTCTCCTCACAATGACTGCTAGCCTTAGTGTCTGTAAGTAACATTGCTTGCCTTTGTTTACCGGTAGTGACTAGAATAAACAGCCCAAACTGAGTCCATCATGGCCCCTGCGCCCTGTAATAAATAACTAAGATCTGTTACTCCCACTACAACCCAGATGATGGGCAGACTAAGGCTTATCTTGACTTCTGTAAATCACTTAGATAACAATCCAAGTGACAATATATCCACAAGGTGGCCTCTGGCCCTGGAAATGTCCGGAGACCCGCACTCCCCTCTCTGCCCGGGAGATGATTTACGGGACCCCCTAAATGTCTGAATCCCTTCACACCCACCCCCGCCACATACCCTTACGGGGAGAAAGGTATAAAATATATTGACACCCTCCCTCCGGGGCCACAGGTTGGAGAGACGTGAGTCCTCTGTGGTTGCCGGCAATAAAGACCCTTCAATTTGGCCTACTTTTGTCTTGGTGTTAACTTTCTATGCTCGGTTCAGTACAACACATGTACTCACAGTTCTCTGCAGTGACATGTTCTTTCACACATCCATGCTTTTCCAAACGCTGTCATCTCAACCTCGAATGCTCCCATTACCTTCCCTGGTAACATCAAATTTATCATTCAAAACGTGGCTCAGGCAGGGCATGGTGGCTCACTCCTATAATCCCAGCACTTTGGGAGGCCAACGTGGGCGGATCACCTGAGGTCAGGAGTTCGAGACAAGCATGACCAACATGGTAAAACACTGTCTCTACTAAAAATCCAAAATTAGCCGAGCATGGTGGCAAGTACCTATAATTTTAGCTAATTGGGAGGCTGAGGCAAGAGGATCAATTGAACCGAGGAGGCAGAGGTTGCGGTGAGCAGAGGTCGCTCCACTGCACTCCAGCCTGGCAACAGAGCGAGACCCCGTCTCAAAAAAAAAAAATGTAGGGGGCCAGGCACGGTGGCTCCCGCCTGTAATCCCAGCACTTTGGGAGGCGGAAGTGGGGAGATTATGAGGTTAGAAGATCAAGACCAGCCTGGCCAACACGGTGAAATCCTGTCTCTACAAAAAAATTAGCCGGATGTGGTGGCGCACGCCTGTAATCCCAGCTACTCGGGAGGCTGAGACGAGAGAATTGCTTGAACCCGGGAGTGGAAGGGCGACAAAGCGAGACTCCATCTCAAAAAAAAAAAAAATGTGACTCAAACATCTTTTGCAATGGAAGCCTTTCCTGACCCAAAGGAGGACATGCTGATGTCCTTCTTTACCCGTCCTCTTACCTTTACTTGTCTTCAAGTCTGTATTTCATGGAGTTACTGTGACCTCAGAATCCACATAATTCTAGGAAGACAGTGAATAGACTATTGCGGATCTGTGAACCTAGCAAGCTGGATACAAAATCTCACGTGCTTTCTAGATGAGTAGTTCCTCGAAAGAGGGTCCACTACCTTCACTGGGTTCCCAAGGGAAACTTTCACCTAAAATGCTGAAGTGCCTGGCGCAGTGGCTCACACCTGTAATCCCAGCACTGTTAGAGGTGGAGGCGGGAGGATCATTGGAGCCCAGGCATTTGAGACCAGCCTGGGCAACATGGTGAGACCCCCATCTCTTTTAAAAAAACATTTTAAAATAAGATAAAATCGTTAACAACTTTATGTACTAAATTGCCAACTCTTTGAATCCAGAAATGATCAAATTGGTTTTGGTTTCCCTGTTTATAGCACAGCTGCTAGGGCTTTTGAATGCTAAATAAATGAGTTAACAAATGAATAAATGAGTGAATGAAATAACTCATTTAAAAAGAATGTATTGCTATAAGCAAGAACCAGCATCGATACAGCTATGATTAAGATAGACCTGGTGCCTGTTTTCATTGGGAAAATAATCTGGCAAGGAAGACAGACATTAAACAATGAATTATGCAATTACTATTTAATTCCAATGGTGGGAAGACCTATAAAGGAGTAGAAAAGGCTGCTAGGAGGGAGCATAACTAGGGGCTTTGATCCAATGTGGGGCCTGGGGTCAGAGAAGGCTTCTTTCAGGACATAGTGTTCTATAAAGCAAATAATAACAAAGAAGATTGCAAAGAACGATAACTACAGTTACTATCCACTTGTTATGTTATAAGGCCAACTAGGTGATAACATAATTTATGCATGAAGAATAAAATTCCAAATTAAAAATTCACTTCCAGTGATGAAAGAGATTGTTCGTCAAAGTAGGGTTAGTATTCCGCCTGGATGAGATCACTTAGGTTGGGCATTTCACCAGGAAGTACCATGGGAGCGCATAAGGCCTGAAATTTTATGAAATTCTTTTTTTTCCAGCCAAAAATTTTCTAATGGTATAAAGCCAGCTCTGGATACATAAAATCAGGCCCCAAATGCAGCATGCCTGCCAAGCCACAGAGAGGAGGAGAACTCAGTGTTCCTGAAATTAGTTCTGAGACTGGCCTCAGTCCTCTGACCCCAGCCTCTCAGCATTCCATTTCCATCTCTTTGTTTCAGGCTCTTGCTGGCTCTACCATTCCAGCTGCTTAGTCTCACGTGGCTCTCAACTCACCTGCTGTGTTTCCCAGACTCCAGTGAGCCTTTCCCATCCGGGTCCCACAGCTACTCAGACTCACAGACCTGTATCAGAGGCCCTGGCCTGGCAGCCTCCACTACACTTGGGCTCTGCAAGATGTTCTCACTCTTCCAGGGTCACCTGGGAAAGCCAGAATCCACACTGCATGGTTTCATATTTGAAACTGACTTGCACGTAATGGCTTCTGCATTTCCAGATGGCACCTGTGTGACTGTAGGGATCTCATTTTAAGGATCACTGCTTTTTGTTCCTCATCTACAGGCTGCAGAGACCCATCTCTCAGCTTGGATTTTGATTAAATAGTTACGCAGCATGGAAAACTTGGGCCATACACAAAAACTTAATTAAAAGAGGCCTCCAGCTGGGATTAATGTGTGTTATTGACTGAATCGTGCCTCCCCAACCCCCATATTCATATGTTCAAGTCCTAACCTCCAATGTGGTTGTATTTGGAGCTAGTGCCCTTAGGGATATAATTAAGATTAAATGAGGTTCTAAGGGTAGGGCCCTAATCCGATAGGACACCAGAGAGCTTGTGCTGGGACTGTCTCTCTCTCTCTCTCTCTCTCTCTCTCTCTCTCTCTCTCTCGCCTCCCCATGCAAGGCTGTGTGAGGACACAGTGAAAAGGCAGCTATCTGCAAGCCAGGAAGACAAGCCTCCCCAAAACCAATACAACTGCACCTTGATCTCAGATTTCCAGGCCCCAGAACTGTGAGAAAATTAATTTCTGGTGTTGAAACCATCCAGTCTGTGGTATTTTGTTACAGCAGTTCCAGCAGACTAATACAATGTCACTGTTCATTTTCTTCCCTACTACAAGCAAGCTGCAAAGTGCTTGATATCACACAGCTACTGCTGATTGTGTCAGTCGAGTTGGGGAGAGAATGTTATATGAGACCTATTCCAGAGCAGAAACAGGAAGATTATTAATCTCTTCCTCTTCACTTGCCCATGGCCCACAGGCATCCAGACCCCTCGAGATCCTCTATCTTCTTGCCAAAGCTTACTTGCAGGGAGGACTTGGAAATTCATTCCCTCTAGGTGGTAAATAATGTAACAGCATAAAGCATTATGTCACCTAGAGATGTAAATGAAACAGAGAGCTAATTGTTAAGCTAAAGTGATGACAGTCTAACACTGAAATATCATCTAGCATCTACCTATCCAATGATATGAATCTACTGTAAGCTCAGGAACATCCCCAGTATCAGATGTAAAGCTCCGGGGATAAGAGGGCAAAGAAGGCAATTACCTGAATTGTGGAGCTCACATGTATTGAGAGAAACAGACAAGAAAGTAGATTTTGATACAGTGTGATACAGGCCGTACATGTGAATGAAGTGCTATAGGAACATAGAGCTTCAGGCTCAGGCCAGATGCACAGGTTGGCATGTGTGTGTGTAAACATCTATATACGTATACATACATCCACACATGTATATTTTATTATAGGTATGCAAATTATAGGTGTGTGTGCATTATTATATGTATGTGTATATACATACATGTGTTTGTGACAGTGTGTAGGGGTGTGTGTGTGTGTGTAAAAGTAAGCCCTTACCAAGATAACAGCAAATGCTCATTCGGTAACTTAAATGCCATGTGCTAAGCATGCTGTCTACATGTGTTTAATTCTCACAACAAACTCTGATGTAGAAAAATATTGCTACCCTTGTGTTTGCAAACAAGGAAGTCAAAGCACAGAGACGTTAGATTGTCCGAGATCACACAATCAGTAAGTGGCAGAACTGGAATTTCCACTCAAGCAGTCTACCTCCGGAGTCTTCTCCCCAAACAGGAGGTTATATTGTCTCTCCCTCATCTTCCCAGGAGCCCTGAAAATGTACTTCATATACAAAATCCAAATCTGGAAATGGACTTTAGATAGTTGTAATTGTAGTTGAGATTTTTTTTTTTTTGGCTGCAAGAAAGAGAAGATCTCTAAAGCAATTCAAATATGTGTTTATTACTGGGCGCAGTGGCTCACGCCTGTAATCCCAGCATTTTGGGAGGCTGAGGTGGGCTGTCACCTGAGGTCAGGAGTTCGAGACCAGCCTGACCAACAGGAGGAAGCCACATCTCTACTAAAAATACAAAATTAGCCGCGGGCGGTGACGCATGCCTGTAGTCCCAGCTACTCGGGAAGCTGAGGCCGGAGAATCGCTTGAACCTGGAAGACGGAGGTTGTGGTGAGCCGAGATCGCCCCACTGCACTCTAGCCTGGGCAACAAGAGCGAAACTCCAACTCAAAATGAAAAATAAAAAAAATACGTGTTTATTATGTGGAATATGACATCAACACAAAGCAAGCTAGGGCCCCGTGGAACTGGGGACCACAGCAGCACATCCCTCTGCCCCCTTCATGCTCTCTGAGGCCATGAGCGCCCCCTTCTCTGTTTTCTGTTCTAAACCTCTCCTTGCCGCACACCCACTTTATTTACTAATCGCACAGTTGAAAATGGCCGAGCCCCATAGGGCTTTTCAGTCCAAGGGACTACATACACTCTGACTCCCTTTGTTCAAGGCAGAGAATCGGACTGGTCGTTAATGAGGGGCTGGACTGGCGCCCGTGGAGCACAGCTGGCGGGGGTGGCAGGTTGCGTGTGAGTGAATGGGGTGCTCAGAGGCGACGCGGCACCCGCAGTCAAGCTCCGTGGCCACAGGGGCTCGGAGTGGGCGGCCTTATTAGAGGAGGCTTGGCTGGGCGTGAGCTCCCCAGCAGGTCACAACCACCATCCAAGCAGCAATCCCCCAGGGGATCTTCGCACAAAATAAGCTCTGTTTTAAATGCAGCATGCACACTACTGAGTCTACTTAACAGAGTACTGCCTGCCTTCTTCTCTTTTTGAAATATTAATAGCTGAGCTCAATGTCCCATGAAATCTGTAAATGTTCTGTTCCAAGGAACCGGTAGTAAGTCCCAGAACCAGCACGCAACATATAATAATATGTAGCAAGATGGTAAAGGAGGTGATAACGTATGAGGAGAGATATATGAATTTTTAAGAAGTGAAACAGGCACCAGTCCTATAAGGAATACGAATCAGTCCCTTCTGGCAAGTAGTACTCATAATTTCCTTAACTTGCTGAGTTGAGGAGTATATGTTTATGGGTCCCTACATAACCTATGAGTGGGAAAAAATGGGACAGAATTCATCTTATTTTAAAAAATGATGTATTAATTTATTTGGCTAATTTACTAGGCTAACCCTTAGACCACAGTAATTTAAAATAATGAGTATAAAATAGATGATCCTTACTTAAAACTATGGGAAGTATCCTTTTTCCCTTCTACTCAATAGAGATGGAATAAATCAGTTGAAAAGAATTGGCTTAGAAGGTGACAGAGGCCAGGTGCCATGGCTCACCCCTGTAATCTCAACACTTTGGGAGGCCAAGGTGGGAGGATCACTTGAGACCAGGAGTTCGAGACCAGCCTGGGCAACCCTGTGTCTACAAAATTAAAATAAAAAAATTATTTCTGTCTAGTGGTGTGTGCCAGCGGTCCTAGCTACTTGGGAGGCTAAGGTGGGAGGATTGGTTGAGCCTAAGAGGTCTAGGCTGGAGTCAGCTGTGACATGTCACAGCACTCTAGCCTGGGTGACAGAGACTCCTGTCTCTAAAAAAATAAAAAAAGAAAAATGTGACAGATGACAACATGAATACTTTTCATTCACAACACAGACTCTGTTTTGGCAAAATTTCATAAACATATATAAAACTGGCAATATAGCATCATCTATAACTCTGGATTTAGTCTACTGAATTTGAATTCTGGCTCTACCATAAGCTGTGTAATCTTGGGCAAGTTGTTAAACTCTCTGGGCTAAGATTTCTTTATGCAAAAAATAGGGAAAATAATACTGACTTGAGGTTACTGACAGCCATAACAGGTTGATCCTATATAAAATACTTAACACGATGCAATCACTTTACAATAATCAGCAGCACCTCCCTTCAAAGGGAAATAGGAATTCTGGAATTATGCATTAGACACCCATAGTTTAGCCATCACTATTGAGAGACTTGCCTTATATTTTTGTTCTGGTTTCTCAAGTCTGAAAGCATCTTTTTCTGTGTTTGTTTTTCTTCTGATATTTCTTACTTCTTGTATCTCACACAAAATATGTCAATCACAATTCCGGGCCAGGAGAAGTGGCTCACGCCTGTAATCCCAGCACCTTGGGAGGCCCAGGCGGATCGATCCCTTGAGGTCAGGAGATTGAGACCAGCCTGGAGAACATGGTGAAACCTCGTCTCTACTAAAAATACAAAATTAGCTGGGTGCGGTGGTGCCCACCTGTAATCCCAGCTACTCAGGAGGCTGAGGCAAGAGAATCGCTTGAACCTGGGAGGCGGAGGTTGCAGTGAGCTAAGATTGCACCACTGCACTCTAGCCTGGGTAATAGAGTGAGACTCTGTCTCAAAAAAACAAAAAAATCTGGTTTCTAGCTTCCATTTCTTTCAAATCAATGTATTTAAAAAATGTATTTGAGACCTGAAAGTTCAACTTGGACAAGTTTCTTTAATTGTAAAAGATTATCCTCAAATATGTTTCCAGTCCTCAGAATAACATAATAAACTGTATTTCCCTGTTAGTATCTATTGTCCTCATTTTGCTTTTTAGCACAAGTCTGGACCTGTGTAGAATTCTGAGAGATGTTTTGAAGCTATTGATGAGTGATGAATCCAACAGAAATAGATACACATGCAAAGCAGCGTGCATTGGACATAAATCACCATAGAGGTGTCTCATCTTCATCGTCTCTATGAAGAAGATATGTTAACATACACCAGCCTCACAGTAATAGCAGAAATGACACATAAAATACATGGATTTTTTTCTTTCCTCTTGCTTTTTTATTTTTGTCTTATTTATTTGACACAGGATCTAGCTGTCACCCAGGCTGGAGTGCAGTGGCTCATCTTGGCTCACTGTAGCCTTGACCTCCCAGGCCCACTCAGTCCTCCCACCTCAGCCTCCCAAGTTGCTAGGACCACAGGTGCATGCCACCATGCCTAATTTTTTGTATTTTTGGTGGAGATAGGGTCTCACTATATTGCCCAGACACATCTCCAACTCCTGGACTCAAGCGATCTGCATGCCTCGGCCTCCCAAAGAGCTGGGATTACAGGTATAAGTCACTGCATCTGGCCTATTTTTGTGTTTAACCAATATCTTTATTTTTTCTTTTAGGTTGGATAAAATATCTAATATAGGGCTGGGTGTAGTGGCTCACGCCTGTAATCCCAACACTTTGGGAGGCCGAAGCAGGCAGATCACGAGGTCAGGAGTTCAAGACCAGCCTGACCAACATCGTGAAATCCCATCTCTACTAAAAATACAAAAATTAGCTGGGCGTAGTGGCACTTGCCTGTAATCCCAGCTACTCAGGAGGCTGAGGCAGGAGAATCACTTGATCCCGGGAGGCAGAGGTTTCAGTAGGCTGAGATTGTGCCACTGGACTCCAGCCTGGGCGACAGAGCAAGACTCCATCTCAAAAAAAAAAAAAGTCTAATATATTCACATTTATACCAATACAGTTGCGAAATATAATTTTCTTTTTTAAAAAAAGTCCAACTTTTATTTTAGATTTGGGGGCACATACGTAGGTTTGTTCCATGGGTATATTGCATGATGCTGAGACTTGGGATACAAATAATCCCACTCACCAGGTAGTCAGCATAGTAACCAACAGTTTTTCAACCCTCTCCCCCTTCTCCCTGCCAACCCCCACATGTAGTCCCCCATCTTTAAGGACATGGAATTTTTTTGTGGAACACCACAAAATACCAATATATTTAATTTCATCACATGATCTAAGAATAACCTTAGTGGCAGAAAATGTATACTTCATATTATAGATATTTCATATTTTTAAAAAATCACAACACAGATCCACATCAATGAGGAGAGGACTAACTCTAAAACTATGTGAGGGCCATGCACAGTGGCTTATGCCTATAATCCCAGCACTTTGGGAAGCCAAGACTGGTGGATCACCTGAGGTCAGGAGTTCGAGACCAGCCAGGCCAACATGCTGAAACCCCGTCTCTACTAAAAATACAAAAAAGTTAGCCAGGCATGGTGGTGCATGCCTGTGATCTCAGCTACTTGGGAGGCTGAGGCAGGAGAATCACTGGAACCCGGGAGGCGGAGGTTGCAGTGAGCCAAGATTGCGCCACTGCACTCCAGCCTGGGCAACAGAGCGAGACTTCGTCTCACATAAATAAATAAATAAACAAGGTGATCAGCTGTGTTCAAGTTTTTCAATTAATATTTGAACAGTACATCTTTGTTAATCTGGGGTTCGTATTTCTGAAGATCTGCATCCATAGATGCACGGTGAGGTGTAGCACCCCCTTCACTGTGGTGGAGCCGGGGAAGACGGCAGTGAACAGCAGTTATTCTCCTCATGCCGCCTGTAGCGGGAACGATGGATGCTGAACAAGTAATTGTAGCTGTGAGAAATGTTAAGGAAAGAAAGTGCAGGTGTAGGGGCTGTAGAAATGTATAATCTACAATCAGCCTAGCGTGGGCAATCAGGAGAAACTCCCACGAAGCTCCACTTGAGTTGAGTCTTGGTGAATGAGAAAGGGTTAATCAGGTGAAGAACTCTGTGGGGCGGGGGGTGTTAAATGTGGAGAAGAGGCCGGGCGAGGTGGTTCATGCCTGTAATCCCAGCACTTTGGGAGACCAAGGCGGGCGGATCATGAGGTCAAGAGTTCAAGACCAGCTTGACCAACCTGGTAAAACCCCGTCTCTACTAAAAATACAAAAATTAGCCAGGCCTGGTGGAGCATACCTGTAATCCCAGGTAGTTGGGAGGCTGAGGCAGGAGAATCACATGAACCCAGGAGGCAGAGGTTGTGGTGAGCTGAGATTATGCCATTGTACTCCAGCCTGGACAACAAGAGCAAGAGTCCGTCTCAGAAAAAAAAAAAAAATGTGGAGAAGAGCCATCTAGGCACCTGGCTACATAATGATCTGAGCTGGAAACGCTTCCAGAAGCTGAACCTCAGGTAACGTGCCTGAAGCTTAAGAAAGAAGGGAATAGAAAACTACAAGATGAGAAAAAGAGATTGAGCATAGGTCAGATTATGCTAAACCTCATAGGACACATAGCAGATTTTGATGTTTATCTTTAAGAAAATAGAAGGCCATAGAAGGCTGTTTTTTGTTTTGTTTTGTTTTTTTGAGGCAGTCTTGCTCTGTCACCAAGGCTACAGTGGTGTGATCTCGGCTCACTGTAACCTCCGCCTCCCAGGTTCAAGTGATTCTCCTTCCTCAGCCTCCCAAGTAGCTGGAATTACAGATGCCCACCACCGCACCCCAGCTAATTTTTGCATTTTTAGTAGAGACAGGGTTTTATCATCTTGGCCAGGCTGGTCTCAAACTCCTGACCTCGTGATCTACCCGCCTCAGCCTCCCAAAGTGCTGGGATTACAGACTGAGCCACTGTACCTGGCCAGAAGGCTGTTTTTTGTTTTGTTTTTGAGACAGAGTTTTGCTCTTGTTGCCCAGGCTGGAGTGCAATGGCATGATCTTAGCTCACTGCAACCTCCCCATCCCGGGTTCAAGTGATTCTCCTGCCTCAGCCTCCCGAGTAGCTGAGATTAAAGGCATGCTCTACCATGCCTGGCTAATTTTGTATTTTTAGTAGAGACAGGGTTTCCCCATGTTCATCAGGCTGGTCTTGAACTTCAAATCTCAGATGATCCGCCCACCTTGGCCTCCCAAAGTGCTGGGATCACAGGCGTGAGCCACTGCGCCGGCTGTTTTTTTCTGACAGTCTCTCACTCTGTCACCCAGGCTGGAGTGCAGTGGATAGAGAATTCCATTCCGCCTTTCCTGATGATCTAGTGAGGCTGCCAGTGACTTAACCAAATCCTCCAGCCTTTGTAAAATCAGGTGACCTAGTCCAGAGAAATAAGCATCTTTCTCCTAAAACTATACATCTTAAGAAGAAGCAACAGTGGATGAAGGTGAGCCCAGTCATCCATGGAGATGTTGTGCCCAGAAAGCTGTGAGGACACCTGCTGCTAAGATGCCCAGGGCCGCCCAGTGTTGAAACCAGGTTGTTTACCTCTTCCTTGATTCTGTGAGGTGCCTAGTATTACTCTAATAAATGTGCTTTTCTCATTTAAGTTTGGCGGGGTGGGTTTCTATTGCTTATATCCCAAGAACTCCAACACTTCCAGGCAGTGTGCTCGGTGATGTTTATAATTCATTTAATTTTGTACCCACAAGAGCCTTGAAAGGAAGGTATCATAATCCCCATTTTACACACAATGAAAATGAGGCTGGTTGAGGTTACAGTAACTTGAAATGAAACACAATATGCTTGTTTCTGTCCACAAGAAAATGTATGATGTCTAAATAACAACCTAAAATAATGAAAGATTTCTGTGGTGCATGGCTGACACACAGCATATCTTCATCTCAGGGGAGAATTTCCAGAAGCTGATTTTCCAGATTTATAGAATCCAACTCCTGAGTGGTCTGGCAACTGTGCTATTTTTCTGCTTTTTCCGGCTGAACCAGTGACAACTTACATCACTAATCCCGAGCTTATTAGGAAGTGTCACCGTCTCATGCTGGAAGCCTCTCTGGAGAGTTTGCTACTGTTCTCTCAGGTTGATTATTTAAGATTTATGTTCTGATGTGACAAACTACATTTTTAATCTGTTATCAAAGCAGATTATCAGCACCAGCAATGACAAGATTTAACACACAGTTTTTCATGCCTAAAACTAACAGCATGAACTACAATGCATTTCGCTACAAAGTAAACGTGATATATTAATGAATGGTTTTCCCTCTGCCACTGAATAATTATAGATTCCTTCTTGCAAGAAACAAATTATGTTTATTTCCCTTAAGAAGACTATGATTAATTATACAAAATTACACTTGTCTTTAATTGAATAGATTTTCTTCTTTACTCTGGATTAGTGGGATATTGTATATTATTAAATAGCTTCAGAAAACCCACAGAAGACCTTTCTCTTCAGTACTAAAGCTAGGTTAGTAATGGTGACCGTGGAACTATGGAGAAGGGTCAACAATTCTTTTTTCTCTTTTTTTTTTTTTGAGATGGCATCTCGCTCTGTCGCAAGGCTGGAGTGCAGTGACGTGATCTATGCTCACTGCAACCTCCACCTCCTGGGTTCAAGCAGTTCTCCTGCCTCAGCCTCCTGAGTAGCTGGGATTATAGGCATGCACCACCACACCCAGCTAATTTTTATATTTTTAGTAGAGACAGGGTTTCACCATGTTGGCCAGGATGGTCTCGAACTCCCGACATCATGATCTACCCTCCTCAGTCTCCCAAAGTGCTAGGATTACAGTCCTGAGGCAGCACACCCGGCCCAAAGTTTCATTTCCTTGTTAAAATGACCTATGGCAAACAGAGCTAACAGTGTCTTACAGTTCTAATTTATTGGAAGCACATTGATATACCCAAATCTTGGAAATTTTCTTGGAAAAGCACAAAATGAAAGCGGAGAGGGATTATTAACATGTGGTGGGCTAAGGCTTGGTAAAGACAGATTCCTAAGGCAGGACTTCTTGACCTCAGCGATACTGACATTTTAGGCTGAATAATTTTTGTTGTTGGGGGTTGTCTTGTGCACCATAGAATACTGACAGCATCTATGCATTAGATGCCTGTAGAACACACCCTCCCAGATGTGACAAACAATGATAGCTCCAGACACTGTCGAATATCTCCTCGAAGGGGATGGGGGTGGAGTCGGGTAGAGAGAAGCAAAATTGCCCCTGGTTGGGAACCAGCATCCGAAATTGTAGCATTCCTGTCTGGCCGCAAATCTGGAGGACATTCTGCCAGATGCTCCCTAATATGTGTAATTCTGTTGTGATAACAGAAATGTTAGCTAATCGTGTGGCTATCCAGAATAAAGACCATACTTCCCAGCCTCACCTCCCTGGCAGCTAAGCAGGGCCATGCTTCTAAGGTCAGGTTAACAGGATTTAGGCAAAAACTGTGTGGGGAACTTCCTGATCATGCCCATTAAAGGAAAGAAATATTTCCTCCTATCCTGCTCTCCACCTTCTTGACTAGGTATGGATGTGATGGAGAGAGCCAGAGCAGTCATACTGGACGCAGGGATTGGAGCTGCGTGTGGAGGGTGGCAAAGCAACAAGAGCACAGGTGCCCGGGTGTTTGACATGGTAGAGGGCCCACATCGGCCCTGAGATCCGAGAGAATAAACCTCTGTTCTACTGGGCTCTTTGTTATAGCAGCTGGCATTTTCATGGTAACTAACACGCGTCCCAGCTACTGTTACACGTGCTAAGTGAGAAAGGCGGCGCCGAGAAGAGGAGGGATCACTTCTTGCCCTTTTGGCTGAGACCAAGTATAAAATAGGAGGAGCTTCCTTGGTCCCACTGGAATTTAAAGAAGCTCTAAAAAAAAAAAAAAGCAGCAGCTCTGACTGGGTCTATGGGTTTACATTCTTGATTGGAAAACTGCTGTTTTTTTTTTTTTTTTGAGACAGAGCATCACTCTGCCACCCAAGCTGGAGTGCAGTGGTGCCATCTCGGCTCACTGCAACATCTGCCACCCAGGTTCAAGCAATTCTCCTGCCTCAGCCTCCTGAGTAGCTGAGATTACAAGCACCTGCCACCACGCCTGGCTATGTTTATAGTTTTAGTAGAGACGGGTTTCACCATCCTGGCCAGTCTGGTCTTGAACTCCTGATCTCGTGATCCACCTACCTCGGCCTCCCAAAGTGCTGGGATTACAGGCGTGAGCCACTGCGCCTGGCCTGGAAAACAGTCATTTTTCATTGTAACACGAACAAACACCAGGGGAAGAAAAGAGTGAGCAGTGAGGGAGGAAGGAGTCAGTGACTCAGTCAGATCAACTGAATTCACACAGGAGATCCAATAGGAAGTCAATGTGCATGGGTGGTCTTTTCTCAGCTTACACTGAGATTCTCGTCTGGGCAGGCGAGGCTGGTGATGTCCCCTGCACCGCAGTTTATTTGCATGAGATGGTTTGCCATGGAAAGGGCATGCTAGGCCAGGTGTGGTGGCTCACGCCTCTACTCCAGCACTTTGGGAGGCCAAGGAGGGCAGATTGCTTGAGCCCAGGAGTTCAAGACCAGCCAGGGCAACATATGGAGATCCTGTCTCTACAGAATTTAGCTGGGTGTGGTGGCACCTGTAGTCCTAGCTACCCAAGAGGCTGAGATGGGAGGATCGCTTGAGCCCAGGAGGTCAAGGCTACAGTGAGCCAAGATCACATCACTCCACTCCAGCCTGGGTGACAGAGCAAGACTCTATCTCAAAAAACAAAAAGAAAGAAATGAAACAAAGGAAAGAGAGAAAGGAAGGAAGGAAGGACGAAGGAAGGGGAGGAGAGGGAGGGGACAGAGGGAGGAAAGGAAAGAAGAAAAGGAAAGGAAAGGAGGAAGAAAGAAAAAGAAAGGAAGGAAAGAAGACAAAGAAAAAAAGAAAGAAAAGAAATCAAGAAAGAAAGAAAAGAAAGAAAGAAGGAGAAAGGGCATATTAGGTTGTACTTTTGTGGGAATGCAAGAATGAGAAAGACATCATCAGTAGAAAGGATGGCCTTGTGTCTGGTCACCTGTCCAGCCCCATGGACAATGTATGAAGAGTGAAGGTTTGGCTGGGCATGGTGGCTCACATCTGTAATCCTAGCACTTTGGAAGGCTGAGGTGGGTGGATCACGAGGTCAGGAGTTCAAGACCAGCCTGGTCAAGATGGTGAAACCCGGTCTCTACTAAAACTACAAAAATTAGCCGGGCACAGTGGTGGGTGCCTGTAATCCCAGCTATTCAGGGGACTGAGACAGGAGAATCGCTTGAACTCAGGTGGCAGCGGTTGCAGTGAGCCGAGATCTCGCCACTACACTCCAGCCTAGGGACAGAGCGAGACTCCGACTCAAAAAAAAATGAGAGAGAGTGAAGGTTCACAAGCTCCAGTGAGGAAGCGGGTTCAGGGGGCAGTCATGAAACGCAGGGCACACAGTGTGACGAAGGGTGACCAAAGCAGGCGGGGAGCTCTCTCCCCACTTTGGCAAGGAATGCAGCCCCGACTGCGTGAAGTTTCTAGCTCCTCCACGGTGAAAACCAGAGGACCAGCGCAAAACGGTAGGGGAGGAGGTGCCTGCAGACGTCATCGTGCCTCCCAAGGACCTGCAGAGAACAATGGTATTGAGCAGTGGGACTGGACTTTGCTTATAAGCACAAGAGAGATGCCCTGCAGATACACCCAGAAAGACTTTAAGATGGAGCACGTTCCAACAGGACGCGGCCGTGCATCGTCGGGGGAAGCCTTGAGCTGGCAAAGGTTGACCATTCATGTTGACGGTCCCCTGTGGCAGATGCTGTGAATTCCTGACCCAATCAACATTCCAAGGCCCTTCCCCCACCCTTCCCCCTCCAGCCAGGAGGGGATCTGAGGCAGTGTTCTGGGCAACGTGACCAAAACAGAATACTAGTGGTGTTCCTGAAAACAAGATTTTTTTTTTCTGTGATACAGACACTGCCTTTCCTCCTCCGTCTTCTTCCTGGAGGAATGTGGACAGGATTCCTGAAACAACAGCAGCCGCCATCATCATCTTTAAGTCTCTGCAGCCGCTGATTTCTTGTTTGCAAGGAAAACAGCCCCATGTGCTTCAATGGCTGGAGTTGGGTTTTCTATTACCTGCAGCCATTGCTAACTAACATGTGGCTTCAGGCTGATAAGAGCAGGGGAAATTCATATTACAACAAATGTTGCTGTCATCCCTCCTGAAAAAGCCGCCTGAGGCTCATATACGAGCCAGATACCTCCTTTCACACGCTTTGCCCAGTCTATCCATGGCCTTTGCGATCTCACGATGTTTTCATGTTCACTTATGCATCTAAAAATGTTCATTACTGGCAAGGATTCGGGAAAACTGGACCCCTTCTACACTGCTGCTGGAAGTTTAAAATGTACATCTACCCTGGAAAATTTCTGGACAGTTTTTCATAAAACTAAATCTGCCTTTGCCACATAACCTAGCAATCATATCCCCTTGGGCATTTATCCCAGAGAAAGGAATTATGTTCACACACACCGAGAATAAGTCTGTACATGAATGCTGATAGCAGCTTTATTTGTAATAGCAAAAAAACAACCATCCAAATGTCTTTCAAAGGGCGAATGGTTAAGCAAACTCTGGCATATCCATACAGTGTAGATGGGGTCCAGTTTTCCCGAATCCTTGCCAGTAATGAACATACTACTCAGCCATGCAAAGGAGTGAACTATGGATCCACGCAACACTGGATGGATCTTAAGGATATTATGCTAGGTGAAAAAGTCAATCTCAGAAGGTTACCTACTGTATGATTCCATTTGACAAAAGCGTAGAGAGGGAGAGCAGATTAGGGGTTGCCAGAGATTATGAACAGGGGAGGGAGGGAGGAGTAGAATGAGGGAGCTCCTTTGTGCTCACGGAACAATTCTGCATCCTATTTGTTATGTTAGCTACAACAGTAATGGCACACCCATCTAAAACTGGGATCAAATTGCATAGAACTATAAATACACAAACACACATACACACATGCGCGCACACACACACACACACAAAGTACATGTAAAAACTGGTGAACACAGAGGAAGTTCCATACTCAGTTACTAGTGCTTTTCCATGACAGTTTACTGGGTTTTTTTTTCTTTTTCTGAGACGGGGTCTTGCTCTGTCACCAGGCTGAAGTGCAGTGGCATGATCGCAGCTCACTAAAACCTCTGCCTCCTGGGTTGAAGCAATTCTTGTGCCTCAGCCTCCCCAGTAGCTGGGATTACAGGCACGTGCCACCACACCCAGCTAATTTTTGTTTCACTATGTTGGCCAGGATGGTCTTGAACTCCTGACCTCAGGTGATCCACCTGCCTCGGACTCCCAAAGTGCTGGGATTACATGCATGAGCCACCGTACCCGACCCCAGTTTACTGGTTTTAATATTGTACTGTGGTTATATAAGATGTCATCACTGGAGGGAGATGGGTGACGAGTACATGGAACTCTGTGTAAGAGTTGCAACTTTCTGTGAGCCCATAATCATTTCAAAGTAAAGGGTTTTTTGTAAGTCAGCCTTAATAATCAGAAAAGAAGTAATAACTGACTATCCAGAGAATCTTTTCTGAATAAAATCTATAATCATTTTCCTTGAGATTTCTCGTATGATTTTAAGCTTGACAGATATTTCGCCTCATTAAAATTAACATGACATAACCATAGAAAGAAAGAAAAAAATTTGGTCTAACGAGGAAGAAAACAGAGAACAATATGTATCCTTTGGTCTTAGAAATGCATGGTAATGAAAGAACAAAAAGAGTTTCACAAATTTTTACTTGGAAAATTGAACTTTTTATGAGTCTTGGTGTTTTGTTTTGTTTTGTTTTGTTTTTTTGGTGAGGTGGGGTGGGCCAGGCATGGTGGCATGAGCCTGTGGTCCCAGCAACTGGGGAGGCTGAGGTGGAAGGATTGCTTGAGCCCAGGAGATGGAGGCTGCAGTGAGCTGTGATTGTGCCACTGCATTCCAGGCTGGGTGACAGAGCAAGACCTTGTCTCAACAAACAAACGAACAAACAAACGAGTCTTGTTCAAGCATAAGCCATGGGTCAAAAAATAAGGTAACTGCCGGGTGCAGTGGCTCACGCCTGTAATCCCAGCACTTTGGGAGGCTCAGGTGGGTGGATCACCTGAGGTCAGGAGTTCAAGACCAGCCTTGTCAACATAGAGAAACCCCGTCTCTACTAAAAATACAAAAATTAGCCAGGCGTGGTGGCACATACCTGTAATTCCAGCTACTTGGGAGGCTGAGGCAGGAGAATTACTTGAACCTGGGAGGCAGAGGTTGCAGTGAGCAGAGATCGCGCCACTGCACTCCAGTGAGGGGGACAAGAGTGAAACTCTGTCTCAAATAAATAAATAAATACATAAAGTAACTATACAGTGCAGATATGAATTTTTAAGTCAGTAACATTGTTTTGGGAATGCTTCATCTAATTACCCTTTGTGGTCCAAAGAAAAACTACGTGTCACCCACCACACAATTAGTCATGTTTTGCCACCTCTCGAGAAAAAAAGATGAAATTAACAAATTGTAACTATCAACAAATTATACCAATGCTGTATGCAATTTTCCCAGAAAGACAAATTGTACACATTTACCAGAAGAGCAAGAAATGCTTGCAGAGTTCTTACACAAACTCATTTGGAAGGGAATGAAAGAGCAGCTGTGCACTGAACCTCTCTGGCTGCCTGAAATGAGGTGGTGAGCCACCACTGAGTGTGCCAGTTATCTTCGAATGTTATTACTGTCCTCGTTTCTATCTAGAGGGCAATAAAAGATGTCAGAGAGTTTTTGCTTTTTAAAGCAGTCATCTGCTTATTTCTAGGAGTAGCTGTAGATTAGTGACTAAATTCCCAAATCAAATAAGAAAAGGAGTCCAGATTGCTAGAACGTTTGAAAGAATTACTGCAGCGTAAGCAGGTACAGGCATTATATAAATGTGTAGCATTATCTTGGGTAGAACTCAGAGGGCCCAGTAGAAAAACTGGTTTTGGTCACCTTGTGTCCTGAAGCTTCAGACTCATTACTTATTTATTTATTTTTTTTAAAAAAAGGCCAGATGCTGTGACTCACATCTGTAATCCCAGGACTTTGGGAGGACGAGGCAGGTGGATCACCTGAGGTCGGGAGTTCGAGACCATCCTGACCAACATAGAGAAACCCTGTCTCTACTAAAAATATCAAAAAAAAAAAAAAAAAAAAAATTAGCCGAGCGTGGTGGCACATGCCTGTAATCCCAGTTACTTAGGAGGCTGAGGTAGGAGAATCACTTGAACCTGGGAGGCAGTGGAGATTGCAGTGAACCAAGATCACACCATTGCACTCCAGCCTGGCAACAAGAACAAAACTCCGTTTCAAAAAAAACAAAAACAAAAACAAAAACAAAAAAACATGTAAGCCCCACAGGGTAGGGAGACATCCTGATTTTGACAAAGCCCTAATGCATTCATGAACTCTCACATTTTAAATTTTTACCTGTAAGCTCTGACTGTTGCAAACATGCAGAGACACAGAAGACATTCTGGAAGCACCAACTATGTGATGCGTTGAAAAACTGCGCCTATGTCAGACCCACAATAAAATTAAGACAAACAGTGGCCACTAAACGAACTCCTGAGTAAATGAGATTTCACCAAAACTTCTAGTTTATACTCTCTAGTTTATATTTGGGGGTTACTATATCATTAAATTCAAATTTCAATGGTAATTTTCAGAAAATGTGAAATGCCAGAAGATACATCACAATTATTCAGAGTTATTTATAAGGATTAAACCACTGAGTGAAAAGGAGAGAGCCATTTAGGGGGTTTGTTTATTTAGCATCTCATCTGCCGTAGAACTGCATTTTTTAAAAAAGCAGAAAGCTGAATGATGGTATCAATCTAAAAGCCCAAGGTATCCAACTGTTAGGAAAGGCTGGACAGGGGAAGACTGTAATTGTGACCATAATTCATCTTGTACACATTGGTCAATTTCCTTAACAGGGGCTGCAGAAAATGTCAAAGCTCAATTTTTTTTTTCTCCTCCAACTCTTTCCTATTTTGCGGTGTGACTCGCGTCCTGTAGTAACTCCTGGCTGACGTGAAAGCCTTTCTAGAACATCAATTCTCAGGACTCAATTTTCTCTATCAGATGGTCACAAATAAATCTCATTTTATATCTCATCTCATAAGAGCAGTGAAAATGCTTTACCGTGCCTCTGCTTTCTATTGCTGTGTTTAATGCTACAGCTGAGGACTTGATCGTCCCTCCAAGAGACACTGAAGATGGGAACGTGACTTCCCTTCCCCCATCCCTGGGCTCCCGGTGACAATTGAGCATTTGGGTAGTAAATCATCATTGTAAGTGTCTCGATCTATCCAATCAACTGGCTTAATGAGATGGGAAGTAGGTTGCTGAGAAAGAGGAATGACATTTTAACAAGATGACTCGAATCAAACTATCATTTATCCTTCACAACACCTTCTTCTGGAAAGTTATCAGAAGCAAAATCACCATTTTGAAGATGCCAAACGCAGCTTACCCCTTTTCAATCACTTCATGAAGTCAACAGAAGCATACAAAGCATTCTTAAAATATTTGCAAATACGTGCTAGCAGAATTCCATCTAACTACCTCGTTATCTGGTAGTTTCATAGCATTTGAGTTTTAAAATATTGTCTCTGAAAAGACAAAAGTTCAAAACAGCGTTTTTCATTCTGCAAGACAATTCCGTACTGGCAATTCCACTTTCTTCTAAGAAACTGACTGGACCTGAGCTTTGTGTTCACTGCCTCCAAATCTTGTTAAATATTTTCAAACCCCCAGCAGCCCAGGAGCCCCAAGTCGGCTTGGGGCTTCGTTCCAATCCAGAAACAAAGTGAAAGGTTTCTCAGGGGATCCCCCTTGCAGCTGTTTCCACAGGCATCTCTGGGGGCTGGGCCGTCACTCGCACCCTGGAAAGCACCAGCAATGTGAGAGCTTGGAGGCGGTCATGCTCGCTCCTTCCTTGACGCAGGGCTGTTTTACATAGTCCTGTTTCTGACCTCCATGCAGACTAGGACCGAGTAGAAAAAAATTGAAATCGCAAATATTTCTCTTAGGTCTCCCTTGATTTTTTTGGTTGAAATGCTTTGCCTATGCTGGCCGGGAACGGTGGCTCATGCCTGTAACCTAGCACTTTGGGAAGCCAAGGTGGGCAGATCACAAGGTCAGGAGTTCAAGACCAGCCTGGCCAACATGGTGAAAACCCATCTCTATTAAAAATACAAAAATCAGCCGGACGTGGTGGTGCGCACCTGTAATCCCAGCTACACGGGAGGCTGAGGCAGAAAAATTGCTTGACTCCGGGAGGCAGAGGTTGCAGTGAGCTGAGATTGTGCCACTGCACTCCAGCCTTGGCAGCAGAGCAAGAGTCCATCTCAAAAAAACAAAACAAAAAACAGGAAAGCCTTTGCCTGTGCTTTATGTTCACTCAAACCCTTTAGCGCTGAGACCTGAGATCACAGCGGGGCTCGCCTGCTTCCTTGTACTTCTTTACCTCTGTTTTCTTCCTTTCCTTCATCCTATGTTTTATCCCTTTTTTTCTTTTCCTCTTCCTTCTTTATTCCCTCTCTCTCCTCTTTCCTTTCTTACCCTCTTCCTCTGTCCCTTCCTCCTTCCCTTCCTCCCTTTCTTCTCTTTCTTCCTTCCTCCCTTCCTTTTTTCCTTCCTTTCTCCTTCCCTCCCTTCTTCCTTCTCTTTCTTCTTTTCTTCCTTCCTTCCCCCTTCCTTCTTCCTTTTCCCTTCCTTCCTCCCTCCATTCCTTCTTCTTTGGGTATCTCAGCTTCACAGAGACCTACCCTCTTGCTGTCTGAAATGCCTGCTGGCCCTTGAGCTAAATGTAAGCTCTAAAACAGGTACTTCCCTGAATCTTGTCAGTCGGGGTTTTGTTGCTCCTTAAAGCCTACATTTGTGCCATGCCGTTGAGATCAAAGGGGTGCTCTGTGCTGGCATGAAAACGAGCATCCTCCTGCAGCCTTTACTCTAACAAGAGACAAGCACTGAGGCGGTGCAGCCCTCAGCTGGTGTCCTGAAACGGAGCCGTCTAGGAATGTGTGTTCCACACACCTGCTAGCTACACTGCCAATAGGTTTATTTGCCCATGATTCTGACTTAAAAAAGAGAACTTCAGCTGGGCGCGGTGGCTCATGCACTTTGGGAGGCCAAGGCGGACAAATCCCCTGAGGTCGGGAGTTTGAGACCAGCCTGATCAACGTGGAGAAACCCCGTCTCTGCTAAAATGAAATACAAAATTGGCCAGGCCTAGTGGCGCATGCCTGTAATCTCAGCTATTCCGGAGGCTGAGACAGAAGAATCACTTGAACCTGAGAGGTGGAGGTTGTGGTGAGCCAACATCATGCCATTGCACTCCAGCCTGGGCAATGAGTGAAACTCCACCTCAAAAAAAAAAAAAAAAAAAAAAAAGAACACTTCAAACACAAAAGTAAGCAGACTACACAGTAACTGTTTCAGGCTTGTCCTAATTTCCTCTTCACAGCTGCTCTAGAAGCACTATTAATATCCCCAATTTACAGCTGTGGAAACAGAGGCACAGACAGTCTAAACACATCCCCAGCGATGCACAGCTGGTCTGTGTCAGGGCCAGAATTTGGAAGGCAGGTAGCCTGGCTCCGGAGTTCTGTCTAGAACCACTATTCTACAACGCCTGTCAGTAGATGGATACACAGGACACAGTTTGGAGGCTTTTCATACATACATAGGATAACACTGTACATGCTATTCTGACATTTAAAAATCATTTCTCAGCCAGGTGTGGTGGCTCATGTCTGTAATCCTAACACTTTGGGAAACTCCTGGCTTGAGGCCAGGAGTTTGAGACCAGCCTGGACAACACAGTGAGATCCTGTCTGTACAAAAAAATGTAATTAGCTGGGCATGGTGACGCACACCTGTAACACCAGCTGCTCTGGGAGGCTGATGTGGGAGGAGCGCTTCAGCCTGCAAGGTTGAGGCTGCAGTGAGCCATCACGGCACCCCTGCACTCCAGCCTAGGCAACCAAGCAAGACCCTGTCTCAAAAATCCAAGCATTTCTCAAGGGTGATGGAGAGTGACTGCTTAATGTGGATGAGGCTTCCTTCTGGAGCGATAAAAACGTCTTGGAACTAAACAGAGGTGATGGTTGTGTTGTAGAACCTTGCTCCTTAGTTCAGCTAAATCCCAGGTTCTTGTCACACGACCAGGAAGATTTAGGCACTCGTACAGTATCAAAGGGTGAGTAGAGCAGGACTTTATTGGGCAAAAAGGAAAAAAAGAGAAAAAAAACTCAGCAAAGTTAGATGGAATTGGTAACAGGCCCTGCCCCTCACAGACTGAATCCCAGGTCCCCACCCAGGACCTGGAGAGAGCAGGCTCCGCCCCCGTGTAGCACGCCAATTCCCCGTGGCTCCGCCCACTTCCCCCAGTGCGCCGGTCGGGCTCCCGTCCACTGTGCGCATGCTCAAACAGGCCCTGGGCAGGTTCCCCCATCTGCGCGGAAGCATCCCACGTAAATGCTTGTGAGGCGGTGACTGGAGAGTCTCTGGGGACTCCTCTTATCTGTCTAGGCATTTGGCTGTCTCAGTTGCACACTATGAATGTATTAAATGCCACTAAATTGCATACTTAAAAATGGTTCGTGGTTCATTTTATGTGAATTTTGCCTCAATTAAAAGTATACTGGCAATCTTTCTGTATAATTGCATAGTAATCAATTTGACTATTTTTCTGTTTATGGACAATCAGGTTGTTTCCAAGTTTTTGTTCTTACAATTTATGCTTCAAAACAACCTCCTTGCACTTACATATTTGTACACGTGAGTGCTTCTAAAAGGCAGATTCCTTGAAGTGAAATTACTGAGTTGGAGGTTGTTCCTAGTTTGTTTTGATAGATACCACCATAGTTCCCTTAAAAAAAAAAAGTGTCAACGTGTACACTTACATAAGAACCACCACTGGAGACACATTTTTTATTTTTTTCCTGACACGGAGTTTTGCTCGTCACCCAGGCTGGAGTGCAGTGAGGCGATCTCAGCTCAGCTCACTGCAACCTCCGTCTCCTGGTTCAAGTGATTCTCCTACCTCAGCCTACGGAGTAGCTGGGATTACAGGCACCTGCCACCAAGCCCAGCTAATTTTCGTATCTTTAGTAGAGACAGAGTTTCACCATGCTGGCCAGGCTGATCTCAAACTCCTGACCTAAGGTGATCCGCCTGCCTCAGCCTCCCGAAGTGCTGAGATTACAGCTGTAAGCCACCATGTCCGGCCTGGAGATAGATGCTTATATTGCAAAGTGGTTCTCTCTTCTGCTGCGTGTTGATCTCTGCAACCACATATTAAAATGCAGCACACACTCTCAAAGCCTCACTTTGTTTTACTCTGAAACTCATACATCAGGTGGGGGCCACTATGGTTCCTGTGCTCCTAGTACAGACTTATAGTTTTAGAGTCCTCTGCCCCAGATCCTACATCCACACGTTCTCTGTTCTACTCCGTGGGCCCAACTTCACTGGTTTTTAAAAAAATCTATTTCCACCAAACATGTTGTCAGTTTGATTATTATGGAGATCTGGAGAGCCACAGAGTGGGGTCACATCCTGCAGTACACCCAATCATTTCACACCCGGTCCCTCTGGAAGCCGCCTTCTAGCTCTTTCTTCCCAGGTTCCATCCTCGATAGGCAGCCTCACCTCACCCTGGTCTCTAAGAGCTGGGCCTCAGCCTAGCCAAACCCTGGAGGCCCAGCCCCTACCCAGGGAGACTTGGAGAGGCCATTTACCCAAAGATGGCTCTCTCCCTAGGAGGAATTTTCACAGCAGCAGCTAAAAATACACGCTATTCCAAACCGCATTTCAGCATGTGCTGTATCGTTCACCCTGAAGCAAGAATGTGCTTCCTCCTGTTTGTGGGAAAAGCACTCACCCTGTCGGACTCACCTTTCCCACCCCTGCCTCCTGCGTGAGACCTCTATTTCTCTGGCTCCTGACACTCAAGATCTTTAATTAACTCTCTGTCATTGTCCTTCATCTGTTTAATAACACCTGTCCTGGCATAAATACGTCTACCCTTTCTCAGCAGATAAAATGAGAAAATCACTGTCCTTTGCACAAAGGCATCTGTACACTCCCTGCTTTCTGTCCGTGTGTAATAACTCTGCCCTGCTCACCAGAGATCATGTTTCACTTTTCTCAGGCATCTGAAAGACGGAGGCCTAGTCACCTCTCCCAGTGTTCGCGCTGTCCTAAGAATGAGGTTTGTACAGGCACAGAAAAAAATATTGTCTCCTCTCCATTACCCACTTTAGGAACTACGGCATCTTGGTTCTTGTCTTTTCTCAGTAGAAGTAGGGTTTTTTTTTTTTTCTATCACAGAAAACACCCCAGGAAGTAAATCTGTGGTGGAATCTTGCAAAAGTAATGGCTTCCAAGAATCCAATTATTCAGGTTCTCTATGACTCAAAATCTTTAACTCTCAAGGGTTTGGGTTTACCCTGCAGGGGCAGGCAGACAAAAAAACGAGCGGCTAGAAGCAGTGAACAGTTTCCTAAGGGACAGCAAACACCTGTTACATTCAAATCCCCAGAAGCCAAAGGCTGTCCTCTAATTTTCTGAGAACTAATTGGTCCAAGGCCCAAAGGGACCCTCTACATAATCAATTTCTGCAGAGACTTCATTCCCTGGTAAGAATAGCCTTTTCCTTTCATTTTTTTCCTGATGAACTTAACCCATTTAATTCCATCTAATTCTTTAATGAAGTTCTATTTTCCATATGGATTCTCACATTTTTAAATATATTGTCCACTTCTTTTCAATAATCATTGACAAGAATATCTGGCTTGCACAACTTGAGCTGTGCCTACCCAATGTCAAAAACAAAGCAAACAAAAAAAAAAAGATCCGGCCAGGCGAGAAGGCTCATGCCTATAATCCCAGCACTTTGGGAGGCCGAGCAGGGTGAATCACCTGAGGTCAGGAGTTCTAGACTAGCCTGGTCAACATGCTGAAACCCCCTTTCTACTAAAAATACAAACATTAACTGGGCGTGGTGGTGTGCGCCTGTAATTCCAGCTACTTGGGAGGCTGAGGCAGGAGAATCACTTGAACCCGGGAGGTGAAGGTTGCAGTGAGCCAAGATTGCACCATTGCGCTCCAGCCTAGGTGACAAGAGCGAAACTCTGTCCTAAAGAAAAACAAAAGATCCCAGACAAGACCAGTTCATTGATTTGATCAGCAGCTGGACAATTAAGCAAGCTGATTGCTTTACCAAATTAGCTAGTCATTTGGTCAATGTGATCAGTCAATTCACTTAACACTGTCAAACCACATACATAGCCAAATTCCAGAAACCCTTTCAAATAATTTGTGTTCTTTCCTTTAAAAGTAAGCAGAAATAAAGCTCCTCTGATTTTTTTTGGGACGGTTGGGTGGGGGATTCTGTCAACTCCTGATGAAAGTCATATGGCTAAAAATTGTACAAAGAAGCAGTGCAAAGGCAGTTGACATCCACAAATAAGAAACCCATCTAAGAAGTACTGATGCTGCAGTAAAGAATCTCTGGAAATAGGCTGGGCGCGGTGGCTCACACCTGTAATCCCAGCACTTTGGGAGGCTGAGGACGGTGGATCCCCTAAAGTCGGGAGTTCAAGAACAGCCTGGCCAACATGATGAAACCCCATCTCTACTAAAAACACAAATTAGCTGGGTGTGGTGGTGCACACCTGTAATCCCAGTTACTAGGGAGTCTGAGGCAGGAGAATCGTTTGAACCATGGGGGCGGAGGTTACAGTGAGCTGAGATCTCACCACTGCACTCCAGCCTAGGCAACAAGAGCAAAACTCCGTTTCAAAAAAAAAAAAAATCTCTGGAAATATATTCGGGCTCCTGAGACATTTTTAAATCTTGTTGGAACTTCTGCAGTTGCAGACTCCTAACTATGAGTTTCAAATGGATTCACTTTTTTTAAAAATGGCAAAGGGTAACAAGTTGATTTTTCAATATGGTCTCAGAGGGCCTTCTTGGTGGTCTGCAGCTTGACCCCTGATGAAATATTAATTATAAACTGCCATCCTGGGCAGCAGCAGGTCTCAGAGGTGGGTTCTGTATTCACTAGTAAGCAGATTTTTTTGTTTTAATTCTAAAATATTTTATTCCAAGGGTACTCTGGTCTGACAAAACTCTCAAGTAGATGATTTTTCATCAGCCCCTACTCCAGCCCAAGTCACTGGCTATATCCCAGGCCCTCTGGCTCACAGGCTGCAGCTTCAGGGAGGGGCAGGTACTCCCATGTTCAGTGGCTGCAATGAAATGCCCTCGCCTCTTTTTTAAATTTTTAAATTTTTTTTTTGAGATGGAGTTTCACTCTTGTTGTCCAGGCTGGAGTGCAATGGCATGATCTCGGCTCACTGCAACCTCCACCTCCCGGGTTGAAGCAATTCTCCCGTCTCAGCCTCCTGAGTAGCAGAGAATACAGGCATGCACCACCATGCCTAGCTAATTTTTGTATTTTTAGTAGAGATGGGGTTTCACCATGTTGGACAGGCTGGTCTCGAATTCCCGACCTCAGGTGATCTGCCCGCCTCGGCCTCCCAAAGTTCTGGGATTACAGGCATGAGCCGCTGTGCCCAGCCACCTCTTCCTATCTTTCTATCCTTACTATCTCCGGACCCCAGTACTCAAATGTATGCATATATGTGCACATTCACACACACATGCCTCATTTTAAAATTAAGAAGTTGGCAGCTTATAAAAGTAAAAGCTCGCCTTCTCTGTATCCTTTTGTTAATTTCTCCCCTTTTCTGGTGAGTTTTCAAATACAATGATCAGAACAGCTGAGTAGGGGAGACATAAAAATATGCTGGATATGATATATGAGTCTCTCAATAGCCTGCTAAAAACCAGAAAACACTCATCTCTCTTCACCTCAGTTTCCCCTTTCAAAAAATGAGGGCAACTGTGTCTGCCTGTGGTTTGAGAAGGATGAACAGGATCACGTTTTCAAAGTCTCTAAGTTCTCTATACAATGGTGCCAGCAAAGAGCAAAGTATCATTTTCCTTCGGGCAGAATAATTAAAACAAAATCTCCCGAGTCCCATCTTCATGTGTGTCTCTCAAATTGATAACGCAGTGATTTTTAAGAACAGAGCCGCTCTGTGTCATTTATTTATCATCGCTTTTCATTGTTACAGTGGGGCATTCATACTCATACCTTCAGGCTCTGGGGGACTGTTCACATTCATTAGGGAAAGGAAATAGTCTTTCTTTCAAATAAGCAATTTGATTGCTTCAGGAACGGGTCTGTAATTACTGGAGCACTGGGATATGTTGCCGCTGCTAATAAGATAAAGAAACCAGGCTTTCTCCAAACCAGAAGGGATTCGGCCTCTTCTTCCAGAGAGTGTAATTAAAAGGGGTGGCAGTGGTTCCCTGTGCCAGCACTGGCCCCAGGATGCAAACGCCAAGACGGAGGTAATCTTTGAGTCTTGTCCTTTATGGAGTCGGGCATCCCAAGTACAGCAGCCACTGAGAGCTCAAGAGTGGTTACATAGAAAGAATTCACAGGGAACTGCCTACTGACATAGGCTGTGGGGAGGGTCGGGGTCTTCGGGTTGTGACTTTTATCTATGTTCTTTTAAAAAAAAACTGCGACAGAGTTTTGCTCTTGTTGCCCAGGCTGGAGTGCAATGGCATGATCTCGGCTCACTGCAACCTCCACCTTCCTGGGTTCAAGGGATTCTCCTGCCTCAGCCCCCTGAGTAGCTGAGATGACAGGTCTAATTTTTATATTTTAGAATATATTTTAGAATATGCTAAATATTTTTTATTTTAGAATATTCTAAAATATTAAAAATTAGACCTGTCATCTCAGCTACTCCGGATTTTTATATTTTTAGTAGGGATGGGGTTTGGTCATGTTGGCCAGGCTGGTCTCGAACTCCTGACCTCAGGTAATCCACCTGCCTTGGCCTCCCAAAGTGTTGAGATTACAAGTGTGTGCCACCGTGGCCAGTCTATACTCAAAATTGTGTAAGAGCAGTGGCTATGTAAGAGCAGTGCCAGGGGCAGTGGCTCACACCTGTGATCCCAGCACTTTGGGAGGCCGAGGTGGGTGGATCATGTGAGCACACCTGTAGTCCCAGCCACTCAGGAGGCTGAGGCAGGAGAGTCAGTTGAACCTGGGAGGAGGAGGTTGCAGTGAGCCGAGATGGCACCATTGTACTTCAGCCTGGGCGACAGAGTGAGACTTTGTCTCTAAATAAATAAATAAATAAATAAATAAATAAATAAAAAGGCAGTAACTGGGGGAGCTGATGAGCTTTTAGAATCCTACTTTTTATATCCAGAGGGTACATCAGATTCTAACTGGGTGGACAAATTTAGGAAGATTTAATACTTTAAATTTGACAGCAACCAATTTGTATCCTACTAGCAATGGGTGATATAGTTTTCCGGCTTTCAATCATGTGTTCATTCAGTCGATTTACTCCATAAGCATTTATTTCCTGTTCTATTCCAGGCAAAGTACTTGGCTCTGGGACAAAGGGTCCTTTCCCTTGAGTAATTTGCCTACTGATCTGTCCCATGCCTACTGCTTCTGGTTGTGCTATTTGGGTTGTTAGCCTTTTTAATTTTTTTTTCTTGTTTAAAAAAATATAGCTTGGCTGGGCGAAGTGGCTCACGCCTGTAATCCCAGCACTTTGGGAAGCCCAGGTGTGTGGATCACGAGGTCAAGAGATCGAGACCATCCAGGCCAACATGGTGAAACCCCATCTCTACTAAAAAATACAAAAAATTAGCTGGGTGTGGTGGCACGCGCCTATAGTTCCAGCTACTCGGGAGGCTGAGGCAGGAGAATTGCTTGAACCCGGGAGGCGGAGGTTGCAGTGAGCCTAAATCGTGTCACTGAACGCCAGCCTGGTACCTGGTGACAGAGTAAGACTGTCTCAGAAAAAAAGAAAAAATATATATTTTTTATAGCTTATTTATTTTTGGAGACAGAGTTTTGCTCTGTTGCCCGGGCTGGAGGTTTCAGTGATCATAACTCACTGAAACATCGAACTCCTGGGCTCAAGAAATTCTCCTGCCTCAGGCTCCCAAACAACTAGGACAAAAGTTACACATGACCACACCCGGCTAATTTTTCATTTTTGTAGAGGTGGTATCTCGCTATGTTACCCAGGCTGGTTTCAAACTTCTGGCTTCAAGTGATCCTCCTGCCTCAGCCTCCCAAAATGCTGGGATTATAAGTGGGAGTCACTGTGCCCAGTCTAGCCTTTTACTTTCCTTATTTCTTGTGTTTCTTATTCATAAAGTCTTTTGCCTTTTTGGGGGGATAATTTTTGCTCACACCCTTATAAACTTACCAGCTAAACACAAGAAGGGGCATTACACCAAAATAAGCCGCCTTAATTCCAACTTTTGCTAACCATTTGAAACTGGAAACATCACCTTTCTCATCAAATGAGAAAAATGAGGAAAGCAAGTCTATTTGGTTATACTTGATAGAGTTAGTTTTAATAAAGGACAGTGCAAACAATTTCTGAGGACACTTCAGCCACAAATATGAGGGTAACTTTTCATTCTAGTGCAGATCTGGTGGAGTTTAAGGATTTATTCTTTTTCAAAGAGTAGATTCCTCTGTCAGTACCTCAGGGAAACTCTTTTCTAATAGAAAAAAAAAATCGATTCTGGAAATTCTGGAATAGAAAGAGCTTTCCTTGCTCTGCAGGATGGGATGCAAGCACCCTTTGTGTTTAAAGATGACAGTGTTGGTATCATTCTAGAAGAGGATGCTCTTAAATTGTTTCCACTTCAGTAACAATGGATGGATTCATACTTATCTAGGTATTCTTTCCTGACCCTCATGACCAGTGGAATTCCCTAGGGAGCCTGTGGACAAGATCTAAAGTCACATTAGTTAAGACTCTTGGGTAGCAAGTGACAGAAACCAATTGGACTCCACTTAGGCACAGAGGGGGAATCTGGTATAAGTATACAAAGTGTGTTGAGGAACCCAATGCAGGACTACAACCAGACCTCAGGAAGGGCAAGGTTGAGAACAAAAAAGCATCCACATTCCCAAGATGCACTCTTGGTTCATCTCTCCTCCACTTTTTTTGCACATCTGCCTCCTTCTCTGACACTACAGTCCTGCTTTCTCTGCCTCTTTATCCATAAGGCTGAATATGGCTGAACTACTGCAATGAGCTTAGAGGCGATTGTTCTCCAATTTAGAGACTGTGTATCTGTCTCTCCGTGCCTACTTCTGGGAGAAGGAATCTGGCCCTGCCTGAATCAAGTGTTCAGCTCTTGTCCAAACACCTGAGGCCAGTGAGGTGAATCACTCACACGGGCAGAGTCCCTAGAAGCCCACTTATGTGGATGGGGTGCATCTGCGAAAGGTGGAATGGTCTGAGAGCTGGAATGTTGAGTTTTGGTAAAGATACCCCAAGAAGTGTCTCCAGGGTGGCCACCGAATTCTTGAAACACGGGTGAAAGCATAACAAACGGTTTATAAATCGTACATAAAAATAGTGGTGTGATGACCAGACAGTGGCTCATGCCTGTAATCCCAGCACTTTGGGAGGCTGAGGTGGGAAGATCCCTTGAGCTCAAGAGTTCAAGACCAACCTAGGCAACATAGCAAGACCTCATCTCGACTAAAGAGGGGGGGAAAAAAAAAGGAAAAAGCAATCCATTTAGCTGGGCACAGTGGCTCATGCCTGTAATCCCAGCACTTCGGGAGGCTGAGGCGGGCAGATCACCGGAGGTCAGAAGTTTGAGACCAGCCTGACCAATATGGTGAAACCCCATCTTTAAAAAAAAAAAAAAAAAACAAAAAAAAAATAGTGGTGTTTCCTGACTTGCTGGCCACCTCATACTACAAGGAATATCATTACAGCCCTAAAACAGAAGGATTCTACAGGGAATGCATTTGTGATGTTGTCATTAGCCTGGATGTCGATTTATCTGAGCTAATTGGTCATAAATGCCCATGTGGCTCATGTAAATAAGATTTGTACATAATAAAGAGATAATTACCCCAGCTTTCTAGTTGCAACCAAATATCCTCTAGTTACAGAGAATACTTAGCAGGCTAATTAGTAGCATTCATTACCCTGCCCCTAGTTCCCCAAGAATGATTCATATGAAATCCTAAGTAACCCAAATCCTACTGCTCTGATTTGGAACAAAAGGAACTGAGAGCTAGAGGGATGGCCCCAGAAGGGAGCGCTACAGCTTCCTGCCATACAGCCAGAAGGGCATTAATTAACAACACCTGTTTCAAATAACGTTTAGGACAGACCTGGCTTCAGCTTTCAACTCTTAGTGGCTGCATCCCTGTGCTCCTTCGATTTATCCTCCAAATACCAGAGACACAGGCTCAGGGGACAACTGGAGGGTACACTCAAATGATGCCAAAACCATTGAGATTCACATAAATTAATAACTTGCCTTTCTAGTCAATGTGGAAATCCATCGTCACTCTATCGGCAATTTCCATCAGCTCTCTTTCAAGCTATGTCCCAATTTATCCCAGATCTCAGAGCTCCTCACCACTGCCATTGCCAACTTGTAATCAACCACAATCATATCTCTTCTTGATGACTGCTGCAGCTTTCTAACGGGTCTCCTGGCTTCAACTCTTGCCCCTCTGCACTTCATTCTCCACAGTGTGAACTTCTACCAGTGCAAATCCTACCCTGTCACTGCAAATAGCATCCAGATTATTTACCACGGCCTAAGGGAGGGGCCCTGCCTGCTTCCCATCTTCCCCACCCCACCCTCTGTCCCCACGGGCTCCCTTTCATCATCCAGGTCTCATCTCTGATGGTTCTTCTTTAGAGAGGCCTTCCCTGCCATTTTAACTAAAGCGAAACTATTCCCCATTTCCCCCACATATCCCACACTAATTTCTTCACAACATTATGATCTGAAATTATTACATTAACACAGTTGTCTGCATTTTTATCATGTTCTCCCCCCTCACCCCCAAGGTAAGCTTCATTAGGACAGGGATCTTATGTGACTAGTCTTGTTCGCTATTGTGTCCTTAGCACCTCGCCCATAGCAAGTGCTCAATAAATATTAACTCTACTAATTAGAGGAAAAACAATCTAGCCAAGATTTTTAATTATAGAAATCTGTTAATGCAAAATTTATAATATCCTCTTCATGTTTTCTAAGAAATGCTGTGCAGAGGCCAAGAGTGGTGGTTCATGCCTATAATCCCAAAACATGGGGAGGCTGAGGTGGAGGACTACTTGAGCAAAGGAGCTCAAGATCAGCCTGGGCAACATAGTAAGGCCTCATCTCTACAAAAAAAAAAATTTATAAATTAGTTGGGCATGGTAGGGCATGCCTTTAGTCCCAGCTACTCGGGATGCTGAGGTGGGAGGATCACTTAAGCTCAGGAGTTTGAGGCTGCAGTGAGCCATGATTGTGCCACTGTACTCCACCCTGGGTGATGGAGCAAGACCCTGTATCCCAAAAAAAAGAAAAAAAAAAAGCTACCCATTAGGTCCAAGTTGTACTTGAAGTTGTTAGGTTTTGAAATTGAGGCTTGCCGTGAATGTGGTTATACTAAACAAGTATCTTGTATTACCTTGATAAGATTATGGCACTTTTAGCCGGGCGCGGTGGCTCACGCTTGTAATCTCAGCACTTTGGAAGGCCGAGGCTGGCGGATCACGAGGTACGCAGTTCGGAACCAACCTGGTCAACACAGTGAAACCCTGTCTGTAGTAAAAATACAATGATTAGCCGGGCATGGTGGCGAGCACCTGTAATCCCAGCTACTCAGGAGGCCGAGAAAGGAGAATCACTCGAACCCAGGAGGCGGAGGTTGCAGTGAGCCGAGATCAGGCCACTGCACTCCAGCCCGGCGACAGAGCAAGACTCTGCCTCAAAAAAATAGAAATTATGACATCTTCTTCTGCTTTATTTTTCTAGGAAAACAATGCTTTTACTGAATGTGCACAGGCGTGGGGATGGAAGGCAGCAGGAGGGGTCAGGGCGGAGGGGCCCCGGCCGGAGCGGGGAGGCTGGCCGCAGCCGGGCGTCACTGGCACGGGTCCCTGCTGACCCCTCGCTAGGCGGCCGCATTGCCCAGGATGAAGCCCACGGCCGCAGCACTGCCCAGAACGAAGCCCACGGCCAGAGACACTGTCTTGCAGAAGGCGCCGCGCAGCTGCTCCACGTGCTGGTTCAGGGTCCGCAGCTGGTCGCACAGCGGGCCCAGGATGCTCATGAGGCGGTGCAGGTGCCCCAGGGTCAGCAGCAGGGCGGCATTCAGCGGCGGGGGTGCGCGGTCCTCGGGGCTGCCGGGGGCGCGGGAGGCGTCCGCAGACCTCTGCGGGGACCAGTTGAAGCGGGGCGTCCAGGCGGGGTGAGCGTGGGGGCTGCGGGCGGTCGGCAGAGGGGCGGCGCCTGGGAACGCGGGCCACGCAATCTGGTGGGGATCGGAAAGCGCGCCCGCCCCTCCCCCGCAGCCCCTCGGCAGCCCCCGACCCTCCGCCCCCGCCTACCTGCTTGGCCGCGAGCCGGCGCGGGTGCGCTGGGGGCTGGACCGCGGACTTGCCCGGGGCGCCCAGGACCCCGGTAGCGGCGCCGGGGCAGTTTGCGCCCGTGGTCGCCCGGCAGCCTCGTGAGCTCCGGGGCGTGCTCGTCGAAGGGCCCGGGCGGCTGGCCTTGCGCCTGGGGAAAGCTGACCCGGAGTAACCGGTAGTGGCGGCGGCAGCCCTGGCGAGGAAGGTGCACCTGCTGCCCGGCCAGCGTGCCCAACACGCGGCGGGAGGGGGCCAGCGCCTGGCGGAGCAGCGCGCCCAGCAGCAGCACGCCCAACAGCAGCTCCGTCTCCCGCGCGCTCCAAGACGCGCGCGGCGCCGAGCCTGGGGACACCAGCGACAGGGGCCCCGCCAGCGCGCTCGGCGAGACGGGCCTCCGGGGCAGGGTCACCGGGGCGTCTCCGGCCAGCGGTTCGGGGTCGAGGCTGGCGGACGACGGCCTCAGGGGCCAGAGCGGCATCCTGCGGTAGGCGCTTGCCGCCCGGGCCGCCCGCACGCGCTCTCTTCTGTTTCTGAATGTTGCAGCATTTATAGGTTAGGAATGCTTTGGCTATAAGTAGCAACACCTGACTATAATTTACATCGTAGAGCTGTTCTGGCTCCTTATACCATGTAACAAAACAGTCACGAATTTGTGACTTAAAACAATATTCATTTTGCTTCCAAATCTGCAATTTGGGCAGGGCTCAGCAGGTGCAGCTCATCTGGGCTCCACTTGGCTTCAGCTGGGAGGGGGCCGCAATCAACCGGAGGCTTATTCACTTAGGTGCCTGAGTAGACTCAAATGTCTGGGAACTGGAACAGCTGGGGCCCTTTCAGCTTTTATCCCTTGGTGGTTCCTCCACGTGGTTGCTCTAGCATGTTACTATCTTCCATTTGTTAGCAACAAGCTCAAGCTGACCCATAATTATGGCAAAAAGAACTAGACTTTTCCTTTTGATGGGAAGAGAGTCAGAGAACTTGTGGATATATTTTTAAATAACTGTAAGGAATCTATTTTTCTTACACAAAAAGTAGAAAGATCAATATCCCAAGGCTATTGCAATGGTTCAACAATGTTATTAAGAACCCAGACCATACTGGGCATGGTGGCTCACGCCTATAATTCCAACACTTTGGGAGGCCAAGGTAGGATGACTGTTTGAGGTCAGGAGTTCAAGACCAGCCTGAACAACATAGCGAGACCTCCGTCTCTACTGAACTTTTTTTTTTTTAATTAGCTGGGTGTGGTAGTGCATGTCTATATTCCCAGCTACTTGGGAGGCTGAGGTAGGAGAATTGCTCGAGCCAAGGAGGTTGAGGCTGCAGTGAGCTATGATCACACCCCTACGTTTTAGCCTGGGTGACAGAGCAGGACCCTGTATCTAAAAAATAAAACAAAACAAAAAGCAAGCCAGGCTCATGCCGTGGCTCACACCTGTCATCCTAGCAGTTTGAGAGGCCGAGACCTGAGGCCAGGAGTTTCAGACCAGCCTGGGCAACGTAGTGAGACCACTGCCTCCAAAAAAAAACCAAAACCAAAACAAAACCCAAGCTCTTTTGACCTTTTTTCTCGGCATCTTTAGGGTCTTGGCCTATCATGTTATGTACAACCATGCAGCTGACTTCCTCTTACATTGCCCCAAATTGCATCATGTGGCTGTCTCTCAGGAGCTCAGCTGAGCTGGAAGAGAGAGCCGAGCTGTCAGGGGTTAGAGTAGCCAGCTGAAGCTACCACATGCCGAAATGAAAGTTACAGCGAATAATTTAATCCTGCATTGCAGTAGTACAAACAGGAGGCTAACGCTGGAGGAAGTGCTGAGCTCCCCTGGTTCATTTCCCTGTGTAACGAAGCACCCATATGGTTGAGGGTCAGGGGAATCAGCACAGATCTGGGGGTGGTCTCACTCTTGAAGGGGCCCCAAACTAAAGTCTCCCTGAAGTGTTACGGACCAGGGGCTGGGGAGTTGGGTAGTGAGAAGGAGAAAGCTAAGAGTGTAAAGGTACTGAGTCCGGGTAAAGAAAAGTATCTTCCCTTAAGGGTCTCTGAGCCCTCTTAACGGAGCACCTGAACTAGGAATGCGGATCCACAAAAGGGCAGGACCAGCCAGAGGGGCCAGAGCCTTGCCAGAGACTCTATGAGGTGGCAGTGGCTGTGCAGCCTTCCTGTGAGGTCTGATGGGTAATACCTTTGGAATAACAGTCGGTCAGGCCTGAAAAAAAACACACCAGTTTTTTTTTTTTCATTTGCTTTGTTTTGAGATGGAGTTTCGATCTTGTCGCCCAGGCTGGAGTGCAGTGGCGTGATGTTGGCTCACTACAACCTCCACCTCCCAAGTTCAAGCGATTCTTCTGCCTCAGCCTCTGGAGTAGCTGGGATTACAAGTTCTTGCCACCACACCCAGCTGATTTTTGTATTTTTAGTAGAGACGGAGTTTCACCATGTTGGCCAGGCTGGTCTCGAACTCCCAACCTCACGTGATCCACCCGCCTCTGCCTCAAAAAGTGCTGAGATTACAGGCGTGAGCCACCACGCCTGGCCACACGTGGGTTTTTAAGCAGTAACTGGACCCCTCAAGTTCCACCTAGCCACGGGCGATTGGGGAAGTTGAGACTTTCTCTCTTTAGCCTTGACAACAGAGAAAGACAAGGGCAGAGGTGACCAAGAATTCGTGCTGAGTGAACAGATGGTCATCATCTCCCAGGCAGCATAAATTCCCAGAAAGAATGCTCAATTTCAATGTTTGATGATTCAGCTATACATTTTAAAACATATTTTATGTTATATATGTAACAAACATCAAATAAGAGAAAATGTGAGTTTGAGCAGAGAGATGTCAGGGAAAAAACTGGGGAGGGATGAAATAAGAGGAATGGGTAGGGACAAAGATGGAGCCTGTGAAGTCCACAAGGGTAGGAGGTGCTTGTGGACTCACACCTGGGACTTTAGTTTCTCAAACCAAGTTAGGTTGGTGTTGGTTTCATGTGACTTGCATGGTGGGACAGGCCCTCTGTGTCCTGTCTCTTCTGCATCTCCCCCCCACTTTGCCTTGCCTCTCAGCATTGAAAAACTGGTGTGGCCTGTTTCTGGCAGTAGCAGAATAACTCCTTTGTCAGCATTAAAGATTTATGATTGGGTCAGGCACGGTGGCTCACACCTGTAATCTCAGCACTTTGGGAGACCGAGGTGGGTGGATCACTTGAGGTCAGGAATTCGAGACCAGCCTGGCCAACATGGTTGAAACCCATCTCTACTAAAAATATGAAAACTAGCTGGGCGTGGTGGCACATGCCTGTAATCCCAGCTACTCCGGAGGCTGAGGCAGGAGAATCACTTGAACCCAGGATGCGGAGGTTGCAGTGAGCCGAGATTATACCATTGCACTCCAGCCTGGGTGACAGAGTGAGACCCTGTCTCAAGGAAAAAAAAAAAAAAAAAAATCCCAAATGAGTCCTGCGGTTTTCCAGGCTTCACTTCAAGCAGAAAGTTCTGAAGATGAATGTCCTAGCCCCACATGTTTATTTACCATCTTCTCTGTTAGGCTCCAGCAGCTGTGGAATTGTGCTCATGTAAAAAAGAGAAAAAGTCTTCCTGCTAAATTCATTTCTTTAACATTTAATTTTTTTCCCTGCCAAAGTCAGAGATGAATGAGCAATTACTTGGGAGCCAATTAAAATTCATAGTAAGCTATTCTCTGACCCTTGGGTCAGAAACAAATTTCCTATAAACCTTAGGAGGGTATCTCTCCTGGGTTTTTTGAGGGTGAGAAAAATTCATATCCTGCTCTCCAGTTCTCATTCCTCATACAGAGTGGTGGCCAGCATGTTCCTGAGACATTGTTTGTGCAACCCAGAGACAACTCTTAATTCCCTGCTCAGTTATTTCTCCGATTTGGACAGAAGATGTGGCTACAGCTGCTAGTGACGCTCAGCAGCATGTCTATGGAAGTTGTGGACCAAGAAGACACAACTGAAGATGGGGAAAGATTCTCTGTTTTCCGCCGTTCTGAGATTTGATTGTTCTGCAGAGCGGAGAAGAGAACTGAGTAGAAAACTAGGGATACCAGGTGTTTCACAGGTGGGAAAAACATGCTAAAGTTGAAGAGAGTCTTCTTTTCTGTGAGGCAATGACAGTGGTATGATGTAGGATCTGTGAGTGACTCTGTACAATCAGAAAAGTCTATGTCACCATGTTTAGAACTCCCATCCCAGCAGGATTCGAAAACTCTCAGATTCCTGGTAGTTGACAAATCCTTTGTGTTGATGAGAAAAAACAATCTTTGACTTGGAGTCATTAAAAAGATTGGATACACGCGAAGTGTCTTTCTGTCTCTATACTTACATAAGAGCAAACACTTTCCAGCATGGAACATCTGTGGCGATAATATGCCATCTCTGATACTGTGCTGTCAAAGGGACGGGGGTAGAAATGATTTATATAAAAAGAATGCAAATACAGCTAGCTAGTTAGCCAAGAGGGCAAAAGGAGGGAAGGCTTACATTAACCTGATCTTCACAGTTGCTAAAAACCTGACAAGGGAAATATGAATTTTAACTAGCTGCCAAGCAATTGGTTATTCATGCATGACACGAAAAGCAGGAGAAACTTAATTTTCTCCTTGTCAGTTTTAAACAGAGAGGCTGTCAATTCAGCAAGTGCAGCTATGAAACATATTACAGAAGGGCACCATCCTACCAAATCCAGCCTCAACATGACCTCAGCCCCAAGCCCCTGCACCGTTACGCGCTGTTTCTCTTACTGGGTGGCACCATGTGCCCTGAGCTCTGCCATCACCCTGCGTTTCCAGTGAGGAAACAAGCGGCTGCTTCCTGGGTCACCGTCTGGCACCATCAATGGGATTCTTTGGTCACATGTGATTTTTCCAGTCACTGGTCTGGTGCTAATTTCGTTAGAGTCAATTGAACAACAACAAAAAAATATTAAGCACTTTGTCAATACCAGGTTCTAGGGCTCTGTGTCAAGTACCAGGTTTTCAAATATGATTTTAAAAACTGCTATCAGGACTTTTTTTTTTTTTTTTGAGGCGGAGTTTTGCTCTTGTCGCCCAGGCTGGAGTGCAATGGCGCAATCTCGGCTCAGTGCATCCCCGCCTCCCGAGTTCAAGCGATTCTCCTGCCTCAGCCTCCCAAGTAGCTGGGATTACAGGCACGTGCCACCATGCCCAGCTAATTTTGTATTTTTAGTAGAGACGGAGTTTCTCCATGTTGGTCAGGCTGGTCTCAAACTCCCAACCTCAGGTAATCCACCCGCCTCAGCCTCCCAAAGTGCTGGGATTACAGGCATGAGCCACTGTGCTCAGCCTGTCAGGCCCTTTTTTTCCCTCTTTTTTTAAAAAATTGTACTTTAAGTCCTGGGGTACATGTGCAGATCTTGCAGGACTGTTGCATAGGTACACATATGCCATGGTGGTTTACTGCCTCCATCCCTCCGTCACCTACATCAGGCATTTCTCCCAATCTTATCCCTCCCCAACCTCCCCACCCCCCACTGTCCCTCCTCTAGCCCCCCACCCACCAACAGACCCCAGTGTGTGATGTTCCCCTCCCTGTGCCCATGTGTTCTCATTGTTCAACACCTGCCTATGAGTGAGAACATGTGGTGTTTGGTTTTCTGTTCTTGTGTCAGTTTGCTGAGAATGATGGTTTCCAGATTCATCCCTGTCCCTACAAAGGACATGAACTCTTCCTTTTTTTATGGCTGCATAGTATTCCATGGTGTGTATGTGCCACATTTTCTTTGTCCAGTCTATCATTGATGGGCATTTGGGTTGGTTCCAGGTCTTAGCTATTGTGAACAGTGCTGCAATGAACATACATGTGCATGTGTCTTTGTAACAGAACGATTTCTAATCCTTTGGGTATATACCCAGTAATGGGATTGCTGGGTCAAATGGAATGAATTTCTATTTCTAGATCCTTGAGGAATCGCCACACTGTCTTCCACAATGGTTGAACTAATTTACACTCCCACGAACAGTGTAAAAGTGATCCTATTTCTCCACATCCTCTCCAGCATCTGTTGTCTCCAGATTTTTTAATGATCGCCATTCTAACTGGCGTGAGGTGGTATCTCAGTGTGATTTTGATCTGCATTTCTCTAATGATGTCAGGCCCTTTTTAAAGGTGGTGGCTCACACCAGTCATCCCAGTACTTTGGGCAGCTGAACTGGGAAGATTGCTTGAGCCCAGGAGTTTCAGACCAGCCTGCACAACATAGCGAGACCCTGTCTTTTAAAATAAAAATAAAATAAAGTACTATCATCTCCTATGGATGGGCTGTAAAAAAAAAAATAAATAAAGTGCCGTCAAACCATTGGCAATCTGGTAATAGCCACAGACACCCCCAGAACACCTTGGGGTGTTCAGTAAATGTGATACATATTAATTCACTCAACAAATATTCATTGCGATAAATTGCTATAATATTCCTGCTATGAAGAACAAGAACTATGCTAGGGAGATAAAGCGATCCCATGGGAGAAGGTCCGTAGCTGCTGCAGAAAGATTGGCCAGGAAGGATCTCTCTGAGAAGGTATCTGAACAAAGCTCTGCATAACCAGGAGCCAGGCGAGAAAAGATAAGGCAGGAAAGAGTATCAGGTCAACTCCAAGGCCAGGACCAGCTTCCAGAGAAGTCAGAGATACCACCAGGGGCCAGACTCCAGGGCTGCGTAGATCCTGGCAAGGAGATGGAATTTTATTCGAATTGCAGCAAGAAGCCAGTGGAGGGTTGATAAAATGCTTTGGCTGCAGTGCCCAGCAAAAGTGGAAGCAGGGTTCCAGTTTAAAGGTGCCGGGCTGTTTTTCTCTTCAAGTGAACACTCTGTTCTATCAAGTTCGCACTGACACTCTGATTGAGCCTTACATGAATTAAATGCCTAATGTGTGTTTGGCTAGATGATTTTCAGTCTAAATTAGATCATTATGTCCTTAGAATATCAAGGTTCCACTGACTAATTGTGGAGAACTCTTGAAGCATTTACGCTGATCTAACTGCTCTGGATGTACCCCTTTGGAAACAGCGTCAGGCATTTGAGAAATATCTGACTAGGAACAGAATCTGAGGCCCATGAAACAGGATTCACTGGTAAAGAAATGGTACTTAGTTCATGTCCTTGTTGAAGGCTGTCTCCCAGCACCCAGCACAGAGAGGCTGACACACACACACATTTGCCGAAGGTGTTAATATATGAGTCTAGTAAGAAGAGTTCAGGAAATGCTACAGTGAAATTTGAGTAGCCCAGCACCCCAATCAGCTAAGTAGCCTTGGACACTAGCTGTGGCGTTTGAAGACTGTTTTACCAGAAGGATGGGAATGGACCCATATCTCCTCTGAGCTTGGCATGCCCACATCCAAGCTTTATTGCTGCTGAAAGCTTCCTGAACTGCCTGACCATGGACAATCCCATCTCTAGCTAGTCCCCAGCCCCCACCCCTCATCCTCCAGAGAGACTCTGACCAGCTGCTGGCTCACACCCAGTGGCCCCCCTGTGGGCGACTGGCCCCTCACATAGCTTCCCAGCTGCCTCTTCCTCTGCCCGCCTTCCCACCCTGCACCAAAACAGGGGCGCCTTTTGTGGGAACAATCAAGTCCTAAATCACTATTTATATTTCTTGGAGTAAACTTAACACTGAGAAAGGGTTCTGGAATGACTGCCCTGGGGACTGCAGCCCATCTGGAAACATGAATAATGTGAAATGTATCCCTCCATGGATCCCCCACAAGACCAATTACATGATCATCCTTTCCGAGAATTTCTGCCAATTTTTTATGGGGTCACCAGAAAGTTATATCTGAAGTGAAAACTGCACAGACTTATATAGGAGGTGGTTAACTGGTGGAGTGAGGTATGTGGAAGCAAACTGCAGGAAACTGTGATACTCCACAGATGGAAATGTGTGTCAATTTGGCTCTTCACTTCAGGAAGTGGAATGGATGCGTTCGGCCGTTTGCTGAATGACTACTGTGTGCCACACACTCTTCTAGGCACTGGGAGGAGAGAAATCAATGACACCAGCATTGCCCTCATGGAACTGACATTCTAACGGCCTTGGAAGATGACCCATTAAAGGCTCACTATAAAATGGTACCAAAAGTCAACATGTGCTTTTAGTCCTGTTTGTGGTATAGACTCGCCAAGCAATGTGAAGAAACTGAGTTTCTTGCTTCATTAAGCTGAGGATGAGATAGGTGTGCTGCCCTTTCTCAAGAATGTGGGGTGGAATCGTATTTATCGTTTGAAGACTCAGAATAATAAGAGATTTGGCATTTACGTGTTCGCGCATACTTCTCTCCTCAAGCTGCAAAGTTCAACCGAGAGGTATTTGGCAGAAGGCCTTTTGCTAAAGCAATCACCTGACAATGTGCGTGGGGATCGGAGCCAGCCAGCCAGGTTCTACCTCCACTGGCGAGGTTTGATTAGGTGATGAGCTCACATTATTCATAACATTGCAGAGCGGCTGTAATTCACCACATCATGGCTGGAAAGGATCTGCCTGCAAGGGGAAATGTCAGTGAAGGGTCATCTTCCTTAGTGTTGGTAGTTCCTAAACTCTCTTTTCCAAGGAAGCACTGTGTGTCTGTAACAGAAAGATCCCTGCTTCTCCCCTAACAATTCAGAATGAGAAGGTCTAGGAAAGGGTCCAGGAACTCATATTTTACCACTGTCCCTGCTGATTGGGCTGCAGGAGGCTCTGCACTCAGAGAACCCCCACACTGTGTTCACCGTGAGACAGAGGATTCAGACCTCCAAATCCCCTCACCCAGATGTGAGAGCATCTTGGCTAAAACCTCTTATTTGGAAGGGAAGGAGAAAGGGAAGCTGGTTGGAACAGTTTCCTTTACTGATTCTAGCTTATTCCTTTCTCTTGTGCATTCAGCAAAAAGAGTTTGGGAACTACAGTGGACAAGGTCCAGCCTACCCACTGGAGGGAGGGTGTTCCAGTGATGAGCTGATGCTTCCCAGCTGCCTCCTGGAGTGGAGGAAGGTCGCTCTGGATGAGGGAGTGGGTATGAAGAGAGCCGGAACTGGCCCGCATGGCATTGTGCGGAGAGCACGCTCAAACACCCTCTCGTTTCATCTTCCCCAGTTCTGCTTTCTCATTTCCTTCAGGTCTTTACTGAACCATCTCCTTTGCAGTGAAATGTTGCGGGATCACCCTAAAACAAACTCAATGCATCAAGAGCTAGACTCCTGATAGTTACTGCAGAGTTTTCCTCCCAGAGTCCTCCCCGCCTCGGTAAAGAGCAATTTTTCTCCCAGGTGCTCAAGCCAAGAATGGAATCAGTTTCATTCTCCTGTACCCTGTATCTGATCACAAGTCCTGCTGTGCCTGCCTTTAAAGTACATCCAGAGCTCTGCCACCTGCCCGTCCTCCATTGCCATCACGCTTGTCCACGCCGCCCTTAAGCCCTGAGTGATTGCAGTGGTCTCTGGCCAGCTTCTGCCCTGGTCCCTCTTCTTGATTCTTGACACAGCCGGTGCCAGTGTGATCTTGTTAAAATACAAATCTGATCGGGTCACTCTTGTGCTCCAAACTAGCTTTCCTAGTCACTCCGAGTAAAAGCCAAAGTCCTTACAGTGACGCGCAGAGCCCTGACCTGCCTCGCCCTCCCCTGTCTGCCTCTTTCTGCTCTTCCCTCACTCCCTCCTCCCGCCCACACCACACGGTCCCTCCCACGGAGGCATCTTTGCACTTGCTGTTTCTGGAATTCTGTTCCTTCATTTGTTCACTGGCTGGCCTCCTCAATCCTGCCACATCTTTCCATAACTACTGCTTTCTCAGTAGGGTTAGCTGTCTTCCCTGTCGAATATTGGAATGCATCTACTATTTTTCCCATTCATCTTATTTTGCACTAACATCTCCATATTTCTCTCTCTCTTTTTTTTTTTTTTTGATGGAGTCTTGATCTGTCACCCAGGCTGGAGTGCAATGGCCCCACCTCTGCCCACTGCAACCTCCACCTCCCAGGTTCAAGTGATTCTCTTGCATCAGCCTCCTGAGTAGCTGGGATTATAGGCGTGTGCCATCTCACCTGGCTAATTTTTGTATTTTTAGTAGAGATGGGGTTTCTCCATGTTGGCCAGGCTGGTCTGGAACTCCTGACCTCAGGTGATCCACCTGCCTCGACCTCTTAGAGTGCTGGGATTCCAGGCATGAGCCACTGCACCCAGCCATATCTCCATATTTTTCTATTTCTATTTTGCTTTTATCTCTCTTTCCCATCAGAATGTAAGCTCCATAAAGGCAGAGATTATGTTTCCTGCTATACGCCCAGGGCCTGGAACAGGGCGTGGCATGTAGCAGACTTTCAGTACTATTTGTTTGAATAAATGAATGAGTTAAATAATCAACAATGGAATAAAGTTGCAATTCCCTCCACTCTCCATCTCCCTTCTGATGTATTTTCTCCATAGAATCTGTCACCCTCCAGTGTCCTTTGTAATGTACATATTCATCTTATTTACTCTTTTTTTTTTTTTTTAAGATGGGGTTTCACCGTGATGGCCAGGCTGGTCTTGAACTCCTGACCTCAGGTGATCCACCTGCCTCAGCCTTCCAAAGTGCTGGGATTACAGGCATGAGCCACCGCACCCGGCCCATCTTATTTACTCTCACCTTTTCCTTACTAGAATGTAAGTGCTGTATGAGCCAGGATTTCTGTCCTATTCTCAAGTGTATCCTTATCACCAAGAAGAGTATGTGGTTCTTGTATTTAATATTTATTGAATGAATAAACTCACTAATGTAAGAGTATTTTGGCTGGGCACAGTGGCTCATGCCTATAATCCCAGAACTTTGGGAGGCTGAGGTAGGAAGATCACTTGAGCCCAGGGGTTTGAGACCAGCCTGGGCAACATAGTGAAACCCCTCCTCTACAAAAAAAAAAAAAAAGGTCTTTTAATTAGCTGGGTATAGTGGTGCATGCCTGTAGTCCTAGCTACTCAGGAGGCTGAGGTGGAAGGATAGCTTGGGCCCAAGAAGTTGAGGCTGCAATGAGCTGTGATCATGCCACTGCACTCCAGCCTGAGCAACTGAGGGAGACTCTGTCAAAAAAAAAAAAGAGAGAGAGTATTTTTACAGATTAAGAGATTGACTCTTAGTAAGATTGAGCTAATTTTGCGTGGTCATGTACACAACTAGCATGCAGCAGAGTCAGGGTTAGGATTTGGTCTGGATGACTTTAAGTCTGTGCTCTTACAGTATACCACTGGTCTGGAGAAGAAGGCATTTGAAACTGGGTGCAGTGGCTCACGCCTGTAATCCCAGCACTTTGGGAGGCCCAGGCAGGTGGATCACCTGAGGAGTTCAAGACCAGCCTGGCTAACATGGGGAAACCCCATCTCTGCTAAAAAATACAAAAATTAGCCAGGCATGGTGGTGAGCACCTGAAATCCCAGCTACTCGGGAGGCCAAGGCAGGGATAATTGCTTGAACCAGGGAATTGGAGGTTGATGTGAGCTGAGATCGCGCCACTGCACTCCAGCCTGGGCGACAGAGCAAGACTCTGTCTCAAAAAGAAAAAAAAAAGAAGGCATTTGAGGTGAGCATTAAATGATTTTCTCTGCTGTAGAGTTCTTTTCCGCCCCCCCCTCTCTTTCACCTCGCTAACCGTCATGAAGAATGGATCTTAACTTGGGTGCCTCTTCCTCTGAAAAGCCTGCTCTGAATCCCCATGCCTGAGTCCTTGTCTTTCTTTTTTTTTTTTTAGACAGGGTCTCACTCTGCCACCCAGGCTGGAGTGCCGTGGCACAATCTTGGCTCACTGCAGTCTCCACCTCCCTGGTTCAAGAGATTCTCTCACCTCAGCCTCCCAAGTAGTTGGGACTACAGGCACATGCCACCACACCCAGCAAATATTTTGTTGTTGTTGTTTTTTTTTAAAGATGGGGTTTCACCATGTTGGCCAGGCTGATCTTGAACTCCTGACCTGAAGTGATCCACCTACCTCAGCCTTGTCTTTTCTTGTCACAGTTCCTCCCGCACAGCCTGGCATGCCAACTGCCTATTCATCTTCTGTTTTCTCCAGTAGGTTGTAAGGAGTATATAGAGGGGGTTGTTTCTATCTTTTTCAGTGTTGTATTACAAGCCCACCAGATGATCCAGTTCATATTAAGCACCCAATGAAGATTGGTTCTTGTCCTGAAGGAGGGGAAACAACACTTAGGCCAAAGAAATAACTGAACAGGAATCAGAGAAATAGCGAGCCAGTAGTGCCAGGCGCCTGGGGCAGAGGTTTCAGTGGGATCCTAGTGTGGGAGGTGTCTAGGAAGGTGGGCATGTAAAGACTGTGAAAGTCATGGAAGGTTCCGGATTCTTTTAAAAGCTGTTATTTATTTGGTAAGCCGTCTGAGAATCACTGAATTATGCTGAGCAGGATGGCACACAGTGCTGCTTTCAGCAGATTAACCTGATGCTGATCATGCATTGAAGGGAGGAGAAAGGGGAGAGGCAGAATCTGCCGCAGGAGCCGAACCACACAGGGGAAACTATCCCCACTAGAAAGGTGGCCGCGGGAACGGAATGGAGTCAACAGATGCAAGAAGTATTTTGAGAAAAGATTCAACAGGATTTAGTGAAGCATTGGATGTGGAAGATGGAGGAGACAAGGAAATCGAGGCCAGCTCCAAGGCTGTGAATCAGGGTGGCTGGAAGAATAGTGGTGCCTTTAATGAAAAAAGGGGAACATTCGAAAGAGGATATAATTGGATGGAAAAGAGAACAAGTTTGGCTGCAGGCGTTTCAAGCTTGAAACACGCACAGAACATTTTGGTGGACATAAGCTGCATTGGAAATTCAGGACTAGAATTCAGAAGAGATGCCTTAAAAAGTCTAGCCTCTCCAACAGGTGGTGAATTAATGCTTAGCGCTCCGTGAGTTTGGCTGATGTGGACATTGAAAAATTGTAAACATCGCTTAAACAGTTGAGTTTCCAGAAATATTTAGTAATCCTTTCTTATTTCATGGGGCAAAATTCTGAGGTGTATTTCACACTTGTTACCTTTGGAGACCCAATGCTCTTTTATTTTTTTTATACTGATGTTTTTTTTAGAGCAGACTCTTGCTCTGTTGGCCAGGCTGGAGTGCCGTGGCGTGATCATAGCTCACTGCAGCCTCGACTTCCCAGGCTTGAGTGATCCTCCCACCTCAGCCTCCCCAAGTAGCTGGGATGGAACTAAGGCGTGAGCCAACTCACCTGATCTCAATGGTCTTTTCATTTGGCTGGGCGGGTATTAACCTTGTGGACATTTAGCAAACTGGTGGAGAAAAATACACAATGTAAGTATGAGAAAAATTTGTTCAAGTATTAAGACAAACTTTTTTTTTTTTGAGACGGAGTTTCGTTCTTATTGCCCAGGCTGGAGTGCAATGGTGCCATCTTGGCTCACTGCAACCTCCGTCTCCTGGGTTCAAGCAATTCTCCTGCCTCAGCCTCCTGAGTAGCTGGGACTGTAGGCACACACCACCATGCCCAGCTAATTTTTGTATTTTTAGTAGAGACGGGGTTTCCCCATGTTGGTCAGGCTGGTCTTGAACTCCTGACCTTGTGATCCACCCGCCTCAGCCTCCCAAAGTTCTGGGATTCCAGGCATAAGCCACCATGCCTGGCCAAGACAAACATTTTATTGGCAATCTTTCTGTTTGGGATGGATCTCTGGGACTTCACTGCTGTGCATAAATCCACAAAGTTTCCATTATCTGAAGACTGAAAGGAAGTTGTGTATAGTCAGCAACTTACTAAAATCAAACTTATTTAGGTTTTTCCCTATGCTAAAAATAGATAAGCAAGTTTTTAATTCTATCTGCAATTTTAAAAAATCTGATACAGGCTGGTGGCTCATGCCTGTAATCCCATTACTTTTGGGATCCAGAGGCAGGGAGATCACTTGAGTCCAGGAGTTCAAGACCAGCCTGGGCAACATAGCGAGACCCCTGTCCTGCAAAAAGAAAAAAGAAAAAATTTTTTTAAATCAGCCAGGTGTGGTAGTGTGCTCTCGTAGTCTTAGCAACGCAGGACGCCTGGGTGGGAGGATCACTTGTACCTGTAAGGTTGAGGCCACAGTGAGCCAAGATCATACTACTGCACTCCAGCCTGGGTGACAGACCAAAACTTTGTCTTAAAAAAATGAAAATAAAAAATATCTTATATGGATGGGGCAAAATGTTAATATCTGTCCAATCTGGGTGGTGGATACTTAGATATCTGTTATATTATTTTCAAAAATTATTGTCTCTATATTATTTTCTTCTGTACAGTAGTTTGTACTTTTTAAAAACCTTTCAAAAACGATGTGCAAAACAGAGGAGAAGACTGGGATTCTGAGGCTTAGGCACATCCGGGAGGATGACCTGCAGAAGCAACAGAGTGGCCCCACTTTCCAAAGTTCCTGCCCCTCTCCAGGAAGAAAAGGCCATGCTGGTGACCGGGCCATTAGAGGTCATGGGATAGAGAGAGAGGTGGCTGTTCTATTCTCAGGCTGTGGTCCCACAGCGTCTATAAAAGTCCTCTTGAGGTCAGCCACCAGCTTGGGAAGTCACAGCTCCGCCACCAATGATTAGAAGTCAACATGCTCCCATATGGAGAGTTACTTATAACCCAAGCACAGTGAGGGAGGAGCCTCCTTTATGTCACTCCCACATGATGTCCCTGAGCCTAGGCTTGGTTCCAAGGACAAGGTTCCTATGTCACTTAATGTCATAGTGCTTTTCTGAGCAAAGGCACCAAAACGTGCTGTGAGCCTCCTCCCAGGGCTGTGCGTGCGCCTGAATGCCCTGGGAAGGTGGGAAGAGTGACGATTCCAGCGACACTTCCTCCAAGCCCTCCAAAGGCTTCCAGCATTCTGCTCCCCTCCTCTGGGCTAGTCAAAAGCCTCTCTCTGCAGGCTCATAACCACCCCTCCAGAGATTATGCTTTGGAAACTTCGGCATTTCCCAAAGCTGACAAACATCGCCTCGATTTTTTTTATTTGTTTTTGCTTTGTTTCGTTTTGTTTTGTTTGAGACAGTCTCACTCTGTCGCCCAGGCTGGAGTGCAGTGGCGCGATCTCAGCTCACTGCAACCTCTGCCTCCTGGGTTCAAGCAACTCTCCTGCCTCCACTTCCCGAATAGCTGGGACCACAGGCACGTGCCAACACACCCAGCTAATTTTTGTATTTTTAGTAGGGACAGGGTTTCAACATGTTGGCCAGGCTGGTATCAAACTCCTGACCTCAAGTTATCCCCCTACCTCAGTCTCCCAAAGTGCTGGGATTACAGACGTGAGCCACCGCACCCGGCACGTCTCTCTTTTCCTTCTTTCAGTTTCTTCTTTCATTCAGGCCTACGCTGGAAACACTACTGTCTGATAAACACTGGCCACACCTGATGACATGGTAGGCCAGGGTGACAGTCGTCTTCCAGTAAATCAGCTTCTCAGTCTAAACATACCAGTCGATGACTTGAAACAAATGTGTCTCCAGGGACAGCCTGTAAGCCTTAGCCTTCTAGAGTGAAGCACTCTTGATGGGGGGAAATTTGGGAGCGAATATTTCTTTCAAGCCAGAACCTGAGTGGAAATCCTCTTGGGTAAAGTGTCTCAATAGGCTGAAGCATGCCTTCCTCTGATCGTCAAGCCTTTGGAAACAGTCAGCATCTTGCTTACAGTTCATCCCCTCTGCAACAGAGGAGCCCTTCCCAGGGTTCCATGAAAGGCTCCTCCGGGCTGATGGGTGGGGAGAAATGCAATCCATGTCTCCTGGGGCTTGATGTCTCCCCTGTGATCTGGGGCCCCTCCAGATCGCACGATGGGCCTAAGCCGTTCCTGCCAGCCCCTCTGCTCAATCCTCTCTTCCAGCCAACGTGCCCCTCTGCATGATTAGGAACAGTTTCAGTGTTCTCAGCTTTTCCTTCCTGTGCCTGTCATCTCCCCCACAAACACAAGCTGCTTTGCAGTCCTAGTCACACGCCTGGCACCGTTCCTGAGACAGGTCGGACGTCTGGTGCTGATCAAATTTGCTGCACCACATTGCCAGGACTTTCTGGAACAAATAACATTTCACATTCAGCTCTGGAGCACCCCTGAAATCAGACCTCCTAAAGTCTGCTTCATTTCCATCAGAGGTTTTGAGTCCCAAATTTCATTCGGTGGGGATGAGTGATCAGAGATTTTTAAAGCTGTACTGACTTCCCCTCATGCTTAGCTTCCTGGGACCACGGGACTCACAGCGCCTCCTGGGGTCTTGGGCTCCAAAGAACAATATCATTGAGCTCTCCTTCTAACTGAGGAACCTGGAAAATTCCCAACACATCTCCACTCTTCCAGTAACTCACATCTACCCCTCTTCCCTTGTATTTTTCTTCACAGACAACTCTTATGACACATGGGCCCCCTTACTCACCGTGACCAGTCTGTGTCCAGCACAGCAGGCAAAATGGCCTGGAATCTCATGTTGTTGTGACTGGAGCCTGTTGCTGGCACAAAATCAACTATACAGATCTATGTTGATCGGCAAGATAAACAGATACTCTTCTCTGTGACGTTGTTGCTTCTTTCTTGAGGGGACAGGGTATAGAAACGGAGCCCAAGTCAGGCCTGGCTATCTGTGTAGCAGAAGAGGAAATGGGTTCCCTCTGAAAAGCAATTTTTGTTTAATTTTTTTCAAGGCGCAGTGGGTCATGCCTGTAATCTCAGCACCTTGGAAGGCCAAGGTGGGCAGATCACCTGAGGTCAGGAGTTCAAGACCAGCCCGGCCAACATGGCAAAACCCCAGCTCTACTAAAAATACAAAAAGCTAGTCTGGTGTCGTGGTGGATGCCTGTAGTCCCAGCTACTCCAGAGGCTGAGGCACCAGGATCGCTTGACTCCAGGAGGCAGAGGTTGCAGTGAGACGAGATTGCACTTGTCTCGAAAAAAAAAAAATTAAGATTAAATGTTTAATGTTTTTGTGGATTCATAGTTGGTGTATATGTTCATGGGGCACATGAGATGCTTGGATACGGGTGTACAATGCATAATGATCACGTCATGGAAAACGAGGTATCTGTCCCCTCAAGCATTTATGTTATGAACAATCGGGTTATACTCTTTTCATTATTTTTAAATGTGCACTTAAATTATGATTGACTATAGTCACCCTGTTGTGTTATGGAATATGAGGTCTTATTCATTCTTCTATTTTTTTTTTGTACCCATTAACCATCCCCACTTCTCCTCCACCCGTCTTCCCTCTGAAAAAATTCAGTCTTCTGGGTTAGCAGGGAGCGAATGTACCTCCTGCAGCGCTCACCGAGGCAAATTTGAGAGCTGTGTTCTCTGCGATAAACCAAAGCATTTGAAATCTTGGGCTTGCCGGTTGAAAAATATGTAATATCCTCATGCATGTTCATTACTTGGTATTGGATGAGGTTTCCAAAGCCATATGTACAAATTCGAGAGTTAAAAAACAAAAGCTGTCAGAGTGGGGAATAACGTCATTCAACTTGGCCATGCAATTTGCCTCTTGTCCCAGTAATATATGTTTTGGTAAAATAACATTTGAGGGACAAAAACAGATGCCAGATCTAAATTAATTTTAGAACAAAGTAATATATGCTGGGCGTGGTGGCTCAAGCTTGTAATCCCAGCACTTTGGGAGGCCAAGGTGGGAATATCACCTGAGGTCAGGGGTTCAAGACCAGCTTGGCCAACATGGTGAAACTGCATCTCTACTAAAAATACAAAAATTAGCCATGCATTGTGGTGAGTGCCTATAATCCCAGCTACTCAAGAGGCTGAGGCAGGAGAATCGCTTGAAACCAGGAGATGGAGGTTGCAGTGAGGTGAGATCATGCCACTGCACTCCAGCCTGGAAGACAGAGACTCTGTCTCAAAACACACACACACAAACACACACACACACACACACACACACACACGAAACAAAGTAATATAAACCTTTGGGTATTTCAACCACAGGTGAAATACTCAAAGGTTATTATTTACAGATGTCTCATATTTTCAAAGCCCCCATCCTGGCAGCTATCTTTCCCTGACCCCATGTAGCATGTTAAAAACTGCTGGTTAACTCTTAGAGGGTCACAGGGCTTGTAAACTACATGATTTTTTTAGTATGAAATAAAAACCAGAGCCTTTCTAATTTAAAGCAACACTCCCTTCCCCAGGTTTCATCTCATTTATGGGAGATGCAGAGAGGTGCAGCCTTTTCAACAGAACCCTCTGCCAGCACCAGAGCATAGTAAATCAATGTGTGGGATCAGCAACAGATAGCGGTTCACATTTCTTCAAGTCCCTCCCGTGTGGGGTCATCAAGATCCAAGCCTCTATCTCTGAGCTTCCAGCTCTGTAATTATATGACTCTAGTTACTTTGGCAGCGATTCAGAGGAAAGAGAAAATAAGGAGGGAGGAAAGAAAAAAGATAATTACTTAAGCATCATCCCTAAAATTCTGATTGCATTGAGTAGGAAGGGTGTTTACAAAATAGTCCTTGGCCAGGCACGATGGCTCACGCCTGTAATCCTAGTACTTTGGGAGGCCGAGGTGGGTGGATCACCTGAGGTTAACAGTTCAAGACCAGCCTGGCCATCATGGTGAAACCCCGTCTTAATAAAAGAAAACTATATATATATAGTCCCAATCACACAGCGGGGTAGACCAGGCAGTGATAAGAGAAGCATCTTGGACAGCCGCTGAGGTTCACGCGTCCGGACTGGCTCTGGTTATCATAGTGGCCTTGGTGGTTACACTGAGATGTGTTCTTAAGCAAGAGGGCTCGGGGCTGTGTGGCTTTACCTTTTCTCTTCTGAATCGCCGGGAGAAAGGGCAGCTCTACAATCAGTTCGGTGTATTTCTTATTATGTTCCTTAGTGGTTCCTAAGATGATCATAAAGAGAATGACTTTGTTACATAAGACAGTCATTGCTGAACCAGGATCTCCCGGGGCCTACATCCTTCCCTGCTAGCAACCGTGAAACACATTAATTTTTCCAGACAGAGTCAAATATGCCCAAATGGGTAACAACAGTCATTCCATAAGTAAATGCTGCTTTTGTGGCATCTAAATCAATGTACTCAGCATATGAGAGTGGAAGCACTGAGTTTTATTTTATTATTATTTTTTTGAGACAGGGTCTCACTCTGTCACCCAGGCTACAGTACAGTGGTATGATCATGGCTCACTGCAGCCTCGACCTCCTGAACTCAAAGTATCCTCCCACCTCAGCCTCCCAAATAGCTGGGACTACAGGCTAATTTTTAAATTTTTGGTGGAGATGGGCCTCACAATATGGCTGAGGCTGGTCTCGAACTTTTGGGCTCAAGCAATCCTCCTGCCTTGGCCTCTCTAAGTGCTGAGATTACAGGTGTGAGCCACTGCACCCAGCTGGCACTGCATTTTAGATGTTATCTAAGTGCAATCTTTGTTCACAGATGCATTGGAAAACACCAAATTTGACCAGCCATCTGAAGTACAAACAGTAATAATGAAAACAGGGCAATAACAAAAATCACAACACTTTAGCGACCAAAAACTTAAGAAAGTACACACATTGCTGAATTATCTCTTGAAACTCATCATGATGAGGCTGTACCAGGAGGGCGATGTGACTGTGGGTACAGGGGCCTGGCTCTATCTGAGCTGCCACTCAGGGCTGTATTTATCCCACCCGCACCTCTCCTTCCGAGCGACACAGTCAGCAAGTCACCGGACTGCAGACTGCGGCACCGTGGTCTTTCTTGCTGGTCTCCTCAGCAAGACCCTGACTTCTGGCTTTGCCTAGCATCCTCCCACCCCATCAGCTACGGCTGTGCAGTAAAGCCAATGGGGTTGAAGCTTCAGAAGCCCTCATTTGCATGGGCTCCTTCCAAGGCCCTCCAAGGACCCTTAGCCATGTGCATGTGTTTATATATAAAATTTCTAAAAGTAAGCTATTGTAACTCCAGTGGGGTAAGACCATTTGCATTCTGCTCTAACACCCCTTGTGTTAGGGGGTCCTAGAAGTGGCTGTGAGCATTTTGGGGAACCAGCTAAGACAAGTTGAGTTTGGGATACATTTAGTCGGACTTGGTAGAATGCATTCATCTGATTTGCAGATGTGTCTGTGCATAGTTGAAGTTATTGCTACTCATCCTGATGTAGGAATGGCTTCCAGGAAAACTCCCGTCCCCCCCCGTGCCAACTTGATGGGCATCAGGACGTGAAGGTGCAGGCCAGAATCTGCATCATGATATAAACGCCTGCTGGGCTTCTGGCACCACAAGTATGTGTCTCATGAATATAAAACACAGTTTGGGGCCAGAAGCCAGTCCAGGGGAATATTCTTTCCAATTTTATAGCTTGTATTTATATCAAGAGAACTTGATAGAGGTTATACCAAATTCAATGACAACCTTAGATAGAATTTTAAATGACAGGCTGGGCACTGTGGCTCACACCTGTAATCCCAACACTTTGGGAGGCCAAGGTGGGAGGATCACTTGAGGTTGGGAGTTTGAGACCAGCCTGACCAACATGGAGAAACCCCGTCTCTACTAAAAATACAAAAAATTAGCTGGATGTGGTAGTGCATGCCTGTAATCCCAGCTACTCAGGAGGCTGAGGCAGGAGAATTGCTCAAACCTGGGAGGCAGAGGTTGCAGTAAGCTGAGGTCATGCCATTGCACTACAGCCAGGGCAACAAGAGCAAAACTCCGTCTCCAAAAAAAAAAAAAAAAAAAAAAAAAAATCATTTCCCCTGGGTCAGGCATGGTGGCTCACAGTAAACCCAGCACTGTGAGAGGCCAAGGTGGGCGGATCACCTGAGGTCAGAGGTTCGAGACCAGCTTGGACAAAATGGCAAAACCCCGTCTCTACCAAAAATACAAAAATTAGCCAGCTGTGATGGTGTACATCTGTAATCCCAGCTACTCGAAAGGCTGAGGCAGGAGAATCACTTGAACCTGGGAAGTGGAGGCTGCAATGAGCTGAGATCGTGCCATTGTACTCCAGCCTAGGCGACTCCTCGGAAAAAAAAAAAAAACTATTTGTTCTGCCAGACGTGGTGGCTCATGCCTGTAATCCCAACACTTTAGGAGGCTGAGGTGGGTGGATCCCTTGAGCCCTGGGGTTCAAGACCAGCCTGGGCAACATGGCAAAACCCTGTCTCTACCGAAAATACAAAAAATTAGCTGGGCGTGATGGCACATGCCTGTAGTCCCAGCTACTCAGCAGGCTAAGGTGGGAGGATCACCTGAGCCCAGGAGGTCAAGGCTGCAGTAAGCTGTGATCACACCACTGCACTCCTCCAGCCTAGGCAACAGAGCAAGACCCTGTCTCAAAAAATAACAACAACAGAAACCACTATCGGTTCTTATAGGTGAAAACAGGAATCCAGATGGTATGAGGCTCCACTAAATTGCAGTGAGGACAGCACGGCCTACATGTGATTTTCTTTGTGGACGGTTTAAAAACAGAAACATAAGCAACCTTGGTGAGTTGCTTTGACCTATAACTAGGGGCATCTGCTTTCCTTACGCTACTCCAGGATTGGGACAAACTAGATTAATGTCATCTTGTTTGTTTGTTTTTTGAGATGGAGTCTTACTCTGTCTCTCAGGCTGGAGTGCAATGGCATGATCTCGGCTCACTGCAAACTCTGTCTCCCAGGTTCAAGCAATTCTCCCGTCTCAGCTTCTCGAGTAGCTGGGACTATAGGTGTATGCCACTGTACCCGGCTAATTTTTGTATTTTTGTAGAGGCAGGGCGTCACCATGTTGGCCAGGCTGGTCTCGATTTTCTGACCTTGTGATCTGCCTGCCTCAGCCTCCCAAAGTGCTGGGATTACAGCTGTGAGCCACCGTGTTCAGCCTGTCATCTTAAATTTTATTCATGTATTTTAATCTTCATTTATTTGAAGTGAAGGCATGAGTCATCAAAAATTAAAATAACATGTTAGTATTTTAAAGTGAGGTTCTTTTTCTTCAACATTATTGACTCTGCCCCCATTGGTTCAATGGCATTCATCAGTTAAGGAAAAAGTGAAAACAGAGAGAACAGGGCAGCCAGGAGGTGCCAGCAGATGGGTAATTCACAACATCTGAAGTCACAGGGGCTGGAAAGAGCTAGTCACAGGAGAGAGAGGTAGTTTTGTTTTGAATTTCAAAATGGCTTAGTTTGAACCCATTTATGGCTGAGGTGGCAATTTTTTAATTTGAAAAATCAGACGTTGGCAGTGCCTTGAGCAGTAGGATATAAATAACTCCCACATGGCTAGCGTTCCAATAGCATAAATGCCTAAGATGATAGTAAGACCTTGGAGGACACAGCATAGCATTTATAGGTGTTACAGTGAAGCAAGCTTGTCCAACCTGCGGCCAGGATGGCTTTGAATGCAGCCCAACACAAATTCATAAACTTTCTTAAAGCATCATGAGGCTGGGGGAGGTGGCTCACACTTGTAATCCCAGCACTTTGGGAGGCCGAGGTGGGCAGATCACATGAGGTCAGGAGTTCAAAACCAGACGTGGTGAAACCCCATCTCTACTAAAAAAATACAAAACTTAGCCGGACGTGGTGGTGGGTGCCTATAATCCCAGCTACTCGGGAGGCGGAGGCAGGAGACTCACTTGAACCCAGGAGGAGGTTGCAGTGAGCTGAGATTACACTACTGCATTCCAGCCTGGGTGACAGAGCGAGACTATCTGAAAAAAAAAATTATGGGACTTTCTGCGATTTTTTTTTTTAGCTCATTAGCTATCATTAGTGTTAGTGTATTTTATATGTGGCCCAAAATGATTTTTCCTCCAGTGTGGCCCAGGAAAGCCAAAAGATTGGACACCCTGCTCTAAAGGATGCAGGTCATTTTTCCACCACAAAAGAAAGTAATACCAATTGCTTTCCTGACCAGGTGTACACACCTGTATTCCCAGCTCCTCAGGAGGCTGAGGCAGGAGGATTGCTCAAGCCCAGGAGATCGAGGCCAGCCTGAACACAGCAAGACGCCATTCCTCAAATAAAATTTTTTTGTAATAAGCATTGAAAAAATAGCTATCCTGGGACTGCAAAAGCTTACTGGGGGGGAAATAAAAGCTTTCCTGACTCAGTACCCAGGGAGCTGGGGAGCAGATATGGGGGAGGAGAGGCGTTGTAAGAGCCACAGACAGAGGTGCGCTCATTCCTGAGGGCACAGTGGCTCTGCCTCTGTAGCAGACATTCCACTGGAAGGGGACAGCATACAGGGGTAAGGGCAGAAGGGCTTGGCTGTCGTCTCCTCTAAAACCCTTGCTGCGGCACCACAAGAACATGGGAGGGGAGAGAAGCAGAGTGGAAGGCGGGCAGGGCAGAGCGGGACTGAAAATGAGCTCCAAGAGCCACCCCGCCTGAGTGCCCCCACTTCCTTCCTGTGTGGGAAATCAGGGAAAGAGCCTGGAGTGCCTCGTGAGAGGCTAGGGAGGTGGCAGAGAATGAACCTTCCTTGGCCAGAGCAGCACTGCCACTGAACGACGGGGCCAGGCTGGCCGGGAGCAGCCACCTCTTGATGCCTGAGAGCGGTGGACAACCTGGGCCCATGGTGAAGGCAGCAGCAACCAAGACTGACACCCACCACCAAGGCAACAAGATGTCTCCAAGGCCAAGGTAGGCTGGAGAACAGGAAGCCTGGGACAGACCTGAGGCTCATCCAGAGGAGGAGACGGGACAGCGGCTCTGATGATGGAATTCAAATCCTGGATTGACTAAGGAATTCCCCTAAAGAAGCTCTGAAACGAGGAGGGTGTCAGTTATCCTAAAGCACCAAGATGAAGAGTTTTCCACTACTTCTTAAGTAGATTGAGTACCATTATAGAGAAATGTTTCATTTTTGCACCTCCAAGATATCACTGTAAACTTAAAACCCTCTACACATTAGAAATCCCTGCCCTCTGCGGATCACCTGAGGTTGGGAGTTCGAGACCAGCCTGACCAACATGGAGAAACTCTATCTCTACTAAAAATACAAAACTAGCCAGGCATGATGGTGGATGCCTGTAATCCCAGCTACTCGGAAGACTGAAGCAGGAGAATCGCCTGAACCCGGGAGGTAGAGGTTGCAGTGAGCCGAGATCGTGCCATTGCACTCCAGCCTGGGCAACAAGAGCAAAAATCCGTCGAAAGAAAGAAAGAAGAAAGAAAAGAAAGAACAGAAAGAAAGAAAGAAAAAAGAAATCCCTGCCCTCCTATGTTCCCAAATGTTCCTACCACAGAGGCAGCCTTGTATACTGACAATCTGCCTACATTTGGTGGGGTGTGATGGCAAGGACCAGACAGCAATCAGCACACTTTGAGCTTCCAGAAATCTAATCTGGGGAAGTATTCAGGTGAGAGATAACCGATCTCTCACAGAGGACACCAAGACATGAACACTGATGGCCTCAATGTCATCTTAAAAATCATAATTAGCCCAGGCATGGTGGCTCACATCTGTATCCCAGCACTTTGGGAGGCTGAGGAGGGTGGATCACCTGAGGTCAGGAGTTTGAGACCAGCCTGGCCAATATAGTGAAACCCCATCTCTCTAAAAATACAAAAATTAGCCAGGCGTGGTGGCACATGCCTGTAGTCCTAGCTACTCAGGAGGCTGAGGCAGGAGAATCACTTGAATCCAGGAGGCGGAGGTTGCAGTAACTGAGATGACACCACTGCACTCTGGCCTGGGCGACATAGTGAGACTGTCTCAAAAAAAAAAAATAATAATGACTTTGATGATGTATACTCTAAGGCAATATGATAAGTAGTATGGTTATCTGTTCTTTTCCTCATTTCTTCCCCACCCCTACTCTTGAGTGGTATCTTGGAAGCAGAAAAT